>CAWYPQ010000084.1:0-166972 GCA_963965965.1 Trididemnum nubilum
AAATATTATTAAAACACCCTAAACAAATTCGCCATCTAAAATCAAGCAGCTTAAAGTGGGGTTCATATTTTGCTCAGAGGAACCACTTGCCCCAGAAAGCGATATTTGTCAAAATTTATACTAAATTTCAAACAAACTCAGAAAGTGTTGCTGAGTGCACATGGAAGGAAATTCTAGCAACATACCTTGAGTATACCGGTACTCATAGGTGGGCACAAGTCCGTTAATCCGTCAATAACGAAGCTAACTTTTTCATTAACTCGTTAATCCGTTAAAAAGTTTTTTCATGTTAACAGACTAAATTAACTTCCGGTAAGTGCTGTTAACGGACTAAAGTAACTTCCGTTAAGTTCTGTAAACTTCCGTTAAGGTTTTTATCGTTAATATCATGCAGCTTCGTTGTGCATTTGAACTTGTTTTTATCTTGAAATTAGATTAAACTGTAAAATGTAACTTTCAAAACACAACAAGACCACCATAGCAATAAATATTTCCTTACAATCAGCTTAACAGCGTCAATACGTGTTCTAGAAGCGAGTGAATAAAACGAAATGCAAATTACACGCAAATGTTAACGAATTAACGGACTTTATTAACTTCCGTTAATTAAAACTGAAAATAACAGATTAATGTTAACAGAGGTGTGAAGTTTGTTAACGGACTAGTGGTTAACGAAGCTAACGTTTTGGGTTACCTTGCCCACCTATGCCGGTACTACAAAATATTATTACTAAAACACGCTAAATAAATTTGCTGTCTAAATCAAGCAGCTTAAAGTGGGGTTCATATTTTGCTCAACAGAACCACTTTCTCCCAGAAAAACCCCAGAAACCAATATTTGTCAGAATCTACATTAAATTTCTTGCAAACTCAAAAAGTGGCGTTGAGTGCACACGGAAGAAAACTCCCGCAAAATACTTTGAGTATGCTACAAAATATTATTATCAAAATACAATAAATTAATTCACGATTTAAAATCAAGCGGCTTAAAGTGGAATTCATATTTTGCTCAATGGAACCACTTTCCCCCAAGAAATCTATATTTGTAATAATAAGTCAATTAAGATGTAAAAAAAAAAAAATCTGTATTTGTCGGAATCTACATTAAATTTTACACAAACTCAGAAAGTGTCGTTGAGTGCACATGGAAGGAAACTCCAGCAGAATACTTTGAATATACCACAAAACATTATTCAAACACGCTAAATAAATTCGCCGTCTAAAATCAAGTGGCTTAAACTGGGGTTCATATTTTGCTTAATAGAACCACTTGCCCCCCAGAAACCAATATTTGTTGGAATCTACACTAAATTTTAAACAAACTGAAACTCAGAAAGTGGCGTTGAGTGCACATGGAAGAAAACTCCAGCAGAATACTTTGAATATACTGCAAAATATTATTATTAAACACGCTAAATAAATTCGTTGTGTAAAACCGAGCGGCTTAAAGTGGGGTTCATATTTCGCCTAATAGGATTCTGGGGGGCAAGTGGTTCTATTGAGCAAAATATTAACCCCACTTTAAGCCGCTTGATTTTAGACAGCAAATTTATTTAGCCTGTTTTAATAATATTTTGTAGTATACTGTACTCAAAGTGCTCTGCAGGAGTTTCCTTCCATGTGCACTTAAGGACTCTTTCTCAGTTTGTGTAAAATTTAGTGTAGATTCCGACAAATATGGGTTTCTGGGAGTATTTCTAGGGTGCAAGTGGTTCCAATGAGCAAAATTTGAACCCTTCATTTCGGCAACTAGAGTATATAGTTGCAGATCACTACTAACACTTGCAGCATGGATTTTGCTGTGTTAATGTTAATAGACAACATATGGTTCTTTTTTTCTTCTCGCATGCTTGTAGACGCATTATTCTGCCAGAATTACAGTGGTTTATAATGGCTTCATCTTACATTTAGCCAAGACTACTCCAACAGACTCATTTGTAAAGTGTAAATCTTACTGCTAATCAGCCGATCAGTACTTAAACCGTAAAACTTCGCATGGGGGACACTTTGGGTGTCGTTAAGTATGAGTCGTCGCTTTTTTTCGGAATCTCTGCAACTTGTGTATGAGCCCTATCCCTAATGAGTGCATGCTCTCACTCCTCTCAAGCATGCACTCATTAGGGATAGGGCTAGATTTGGGGAATAGCTTAGATCGGAGAGAAGGACAGAGCGCACGCGCGCTCATGCACAAGTGGCAGAGCTTCCAAAAAAAGCAACGGCTCATACTTAACAACACTTGACGCTTTTGCAGCCTTGACCAAACGCAATGAAATGCAGCTGAAATTTAGAGTAACTTTTGCTTCAAGTTCAGATGTTCAACCCGAATTTGATTGAAGACTAAAATAAGAAGGTCCCCACCGAAATTTGAAGGGATTTTTCCCCAAACTCGATTTAAGACCAAAAAAAAAGTCTTCAATGCAATTTGGTACCGTACTATATTCCACCGGAATTTGGGATTAATTCATGCTCATGAAATCTTGTTAGGAGGGAAGCAGAAATCTCGATGGGGAAAGGCATCCTCCCACGTCCCCCAACAACTGAACAATTTAACTACTGCAGGGTTTATACGGAATTTTTCTGACATATTCCCCTGACTTTCGTCAAAATCGCACCTGTTTTGCCTGACTTTCGTTTAAAAATCCCCATGTTTTTCCCTGACACAATCTTGCAAAACATACTTTTTCCCTGACTTTCAGAATATAAACAAACAGTATAATATCAACCAGCAGCAAAAAGAACTATGCACACCTAATGCATACATACACAGAAACATCAATTCAGCAGCAGAAATAAGAATTTCACAGGTGACCTGTCGTAATTGTATCTTAAAAAAGATTGATTGTATCTTAAAAAACAATGGATCTTGATTCATAGGAGATAAGAACTTTCCAAAAAAATCTCCCTGACTTTTTCCAACTTTTCCCTGACTTTTTCGTTGAATTCCCTGACTTTCCCTGACCATCTCGAAAAAGATATGTTTTCCCCTGATTTTCCCTGACCGTATAAACCCTGTACTGCTGCTAATAGCCTACTGCACATGTAGAACTAAGAACAATGGATCAGATAAGAACTTTCCAAAAAAATCTCCCTGACTTTTTCCAACTTTTCCCTGACTTTTTCGTTGAATTCCCTGACTTTCCCCGACTCTCCCTGACTTTCCCTGACCATCTCGAAAAAGATATGTTTTCCTCTGATTTTCCCTGACCGTATAAACCCTGTACTGCTGCTAATAGCCTACTGCACATGTAGAACTAAGAACAAGAAGCACTAAACTGCTAGAGAGAAGCATAGAGCTATCAGATACATCAACTTTCTACATTCTATGCTAGTCTGTACTGGTGTAGACCTGTAATGTGTTAACTATCAGTCCATAACCTGATAACTCACTGTCAACTATCATACTTAACTTAGCACTGCAGCCTACAACACAGGCACAAACAAGGTTACTGTACTGCACTGGCTAGGCTACAGCTTACAAGAAACAATAGCCTATAGGCTATCGGTACCCCCAATCACTAATCAGTGTTTTGTAAAAACATCAACTTTTGCACCCTGAAAATATTAACCATTGTCTTTAAATACTTAATCATTTATCTTTAAACATTTCAAGACATTGTACCGGTATTTAGAATTAACTTTAACTATGGCTGTTAATTGTCAATACAGTAGGCTACTGCAAGCGTAACGTTGGGAAAAGACGATTCCAATTTTTCATTGGAAATTTTTATCTCAACTGTACATTTTCATAAACGTAAACTGTTCTGACCTAAATTCAAATCCTTACTTCCAAACTAACTCCAAACTTAACCCTAACCCAAGCCGATCAAAACCTAACCCCATGACGAGGTAACTCGAAACCAAACCTCTCTCAAACCCTGATCTTTGTCTTCCTGCTTTTTTAACCCAAATAAATGAAAAACCGCGCGTAAAAATGTTTCATAACAATTAACACAGTTGCTCCCAAATATTACAACTTAGAGAAAAAATGCAATGATTCTCTAAGAGAATTTCTTTAAACGATTTTTCGAGGGGGAGGGAAGCAAAAATGAACAAGCTCTTAAATTTTTACCAAATATAACTAGAATCGAATCGTCCATTGTGAACAATTAAGATCAGTAGCAGAAAGACAGAGATGAAGTCCTTGAGGATACATTTTCAAATTTTCGGCCTTGGCCTCGAAGCACAAGTCCTGCAAAAGTTGTCGAAGATGTCCTGTCGTCGAGTCACAGTATAAATATCGCACAGTAGGTTCACTCAATTGTGACGTGGTCCGCATTTTTTGAGAGTCAAGAACAGAACAGAACACTTTATTTTTGTTGCCAATAAAAATACCAAAGTAACACAGAATTGCTCAATAATAAACAGCAACGGGAGGCTGCGAAGGGACCAATGTTCTTCAAGTCAAGCAGCAACCCAGGCAAATATCTTAATTAAGGGTGCGTTTAGACTGGACGCGAAGCAACGCGAAGCGAAGGTTGGCGAACTTCGCGAGTGGTCGATTACGTCACTCGCGAAGGTTGCCAACCTTCGCGAGAGGTTGCTAATCTTCGCGACTGGTCGCTTCATAGGCTAATTTCAATAACTTACTTTTAAAATGTATTCAATGAGCAGAAAGCTTTGTGTACTTTATTATTGAAGAGCTATTATAGTAATCACAGGTTCTGTTTCGTCATAGAGCGCTGGAATTACCGGTAAAACGAAAATTGAGTGTATATTGTGTTATTACGCAATAACCGTGAAGAAGAGTCTAGACTAAGAGCTCAGGTTACAAAACAATCTTGAGAAAAAAGTTTGTAAAGTATAAGTGAAAAACGAAGTACAGTAGATCGAATTTGGTAATGAAAAGACTAGTCTTTTCTTCAAAAACGTAGTAGTACCATAGTAGCCTACTTAGACTATTTACTAGCTATCAATGATATGTTTAGATCCTTCAACTGAAAACTTGCCATAATCTGTCTTGACGATGACAGTTCTGGGTTTTGATGCAGAAACGCAAAAAGCTGGTAGCAGATGTCAAAAGTTCTCTTTAGGTGTTTACTCAGTTAACAAATCCTTAAACGCTTTCACCATCCATGTCTCATTATGGTAGTGGTAGATCAACCGGTATCTTGTAGAGTGTAAACCAATAGGCTAGTCTACAGGTACATTTAAAGCATAAACTACGTTGTTTTTTTGATGTGATGTTTCTTTTCAGGCAAGCATGTTATGATACCTGTAGTAAGCTTAAACAGTTGTTGGTATGTGTCATTTAGTGCTGTTTATGAAGACTCCCAATGTTAACGCTATGAGTGAAAATGAAAGCAGGATTTGTCATCAGTTATGTAGTGGATTTTTTGCTTATTGTGTAATGGATTGCTGTGTTGATTTGCTGGAGAAAGCAAAAAAACATTGCAGTTTTTGCATGATTTGACACTATCATCGAAGGACAAGAATTTAGCACAGTAATACTAGCAGTTGCTTTGAGGAAAAGTCAGCTTCTAAAACTAAGTTTGGTGTTTTACTCGCTAGCGGAGCGCTTATCGATATTTAGTGCGAAGTTAAATGCTTTTGAGAGCATTTTATTAGTTTGCATTTTCTTGCGGTACCAGTAGGCTACGTTGCGACGGTCGCGTTTACCTCAAAGGGCTTCGCTCCAAACCACCGTTTGTAAGACATAGACAAATTAATAGCTGTAAGGTCAAGCCCCCTCTAAGCAAGTTTTTGGTTATGCCCCTGATAAAAAAAAAACATTTAGATTTTTTTATGTGAAAATTGTTACTCAAGCATCTGAATAAAAGTGTTGTTAGTTCTCACATTTTCATGTAACTGACGCTTCCTTCCCCAGTCCAATTATTTTCATTGTAAATGCTTTATCAAGTTTTTTGTTTAGTGGTGACTAATGAGAATGGAACAATATTAATGAACTTGCTTGGCGGGTACTTCTCTACCAATAATTGTAACTTCAGCAAAAAAATAGAACTCACTTTCTACTGGTTAGATATATATTGGCGTTCTAGTTCATCTAAATACACTGACTGTAATTGTAATGATTGAACTTCAGACTTAAAATTGTTTACTTTGTCACTTTATTCACCATGTAAAGCAGTAAAAATTTTAAGAGGCAGTAAAAATGTTTTGAAATTCACAAACAACTAAATTCAGATATTACACAAAGACACAGTAAATGAATATTTAACACATTTGACACTTCTATTTTCATCACATAGAACTGGAGTGAAAAATCACTACCACCAGACCACAATATTCATGATTATAAAACTTGGGATAGTCCAAAACCATTGCTTCCAGTTCAACTTGATCACTGTCACAAACCTTCAGAATCAAGAAGACTTTTAAGAGGACATTCAGAAGAAAAAATTCCATGTTTGTAGCTATTCAAAGAAGTGACTACTAATTGGCCAATCCAAAAGTTCATAGAAATTTTTCGATTTTTTGTATCTTTCTAGCTCTATTGTATGTAGCAGTGTAGCTTGAAACCAATTCTAAATACAGTTTTATTCACCAAGTTGGCTTGGTCAAGCAGACAGTGAAAAAACTTTTGCGAGTTTTCCAGTATTCAAGGAATTGTTCAATTGTTAACAAACAATGGGTTAAAACACTATCAACACATTCAAAACTAGCCGGTTGGTGGGTTATTTTATATTCTGAAAAAAACAACATTATGTTAGTTTAAGTTTACTTTAAGACAAAAAAGCAAAAGCTGCTCAGCCAAAAGAACCACTTAACTGATACAATAGCTTCTGCTATGCTGCCAGAAAAAAAAGTTTTGTTTTAAAAGCTAGATGTCGTGGGGCTAGGCCTACTGCTTTGTTGTATTCATTATAATGAAGCTTTGAGATCCAGCATAGCTATGAAAAATCACTCTAGGATTTACAGCCTTAGCTGTCTAGATCCGAATTAACTTGGCTAGCCTAGGGCTATCGCAAATCTAACTTTTCCAACAACCTACTCTTTGGACTGACAAATAGGCGCTAAACCATACAAATATACTATTTACATTATTTTCTGGCAAACTGCGATTGTAAAAATCCAATCAGTGATTTAGTAGGTTATCTTACTACAGCCTGCAAGCAAGCGCTGTTGCGCAACTGCT
This sequence comes from Trididemnum nubilum, assembly GCA_963965965.1. Taxonomy (NCBI): domain Eukaryota; kingdom Metazoa; phylum Chordata; class Ascidiacea; order Aplousobranchia; family Didemnidae; genus Trididemnum; species Trididemnum nubilum. The sequence goes on from CAWYPQ010000084.1 coordinate 7,094, forward strand.
TGCGAAGGTTGCAACCGGTTGCAACCTTTCGCTAGCTTTCGCGAGCTGTCGATGACGTCAAATTTTGGTTGCTTCGCGTCCAGTCTAAACGCACCCTAAGTTTAAAATATTGTTACAGAAGCCCTCCATAACTCTATTGATAGTTGCTCCAGCGGAACTCTGGAGCCTTCACCGTCCGTCTTGCCAACCACAAATAAGATTTCCGAATTAGACTTTATTTTTTAACAGAAATAAAATAATAGAAAGGGCAGTACGGCACGGCAAAAAATAACTGAAATTTAACCGTAGAATAAAACTAAAAGAGCGCCGTACGATCAGTCTTCCAAATTAAAAAAACACGTCCTTTGCCAGAGCTTCAATTTTAAAATCAATGCTAGAACAAAGGTAACTCGGCCAGAGACAAAAAGGCGTGCAAGAAATTAACAAAAAGCGCGTAATTTTAAAACGCTTGCAGCCAACGGCTACAGGAAATAAGGTAACGTACACAAACTGACTAAACTAAAGAAAAGAAGCGGCCGAGTTCGAAACTAGGGAGGGGCAACAAAAGAAAAAGAGCAATCGGTGCTGTAACAAATATTACCATAAGGACTATGATATTACAGCAAAACAAAACTTTGGAGTCAAATTGATGTCTTAATAGTGACATCGTGAGCGGATTTGAATTATGCCAAATGATAGCAATTGTTCTGAAATTTTACGAATTTTGTCTCCACCTGACGGAATTAAGTTCTTACTCTTTTTGTACGGCCCTGAATGTTGAAGAGCACCATTTTTCAGAACTGTCATACTCCTGACGTAACTTGACGTAGCTTTCCTTGTGCTTTTCGGATCGAAAAAAAATTGGTACCAATAAATCCGTTTAAGCTCGGGCTTTGAATCGCTCCATTTGTTACGTCACTTGTGTATGACGTCACAAAGATACAAGCGCAAAGATAGCCTGAAATTGGAACCTAAAAGAAACTGAAATTGAATAAACAATAGACTGTTAGTCTGATTTTTTATCATTGGTGGCATTTCAATCGGAGTTGAGGGCGGGTTCCCAGCTCTCCCCGTCTTGCCTACGCGTATGACATCTGACCTGTAAATAAGTTTTCTTTTCTTGTTTGAAAAGTAAAATAATGTGGTAGCCAAGTCATGGTAAACCTTATTTTTAATGGCATTTATCGAAGCTCTAATCGGAGAATGAGGGTGTAAAATGCGGTGTGAATGATTCTTCTTATTTCTGTTAATACTTCCAGCGCGGGTGGTACAAACAGAAAAACACTACAACTATTCAGGGCCATAACAAGGGATCCAAGTGTCCGGACACAACCATTTTTGAGTTGCTAATACTAAAACATGACCGTGCCCATGTGAATGTAAAATCAGATGAAAGTATGTACGTGATGGTAATGAAATGAAGTACAGTTACAGGGATGGTTTACGATATACTAAACATGTTAAATGTAGTATAGCGCTGATACAACCAACAAAACGTTACTAAAGAACGACAGCCATTGTTCTGAAAATACGCGAAGGAATATTGCGAAGAATTTTGTTTAGAGATAAGAAAGAGTAATTCTAATTTTTACGTTTCTACAATTTGTGGGCTTATTGAAGGAGGGCCCCGGGACAAATATATCCATGCTTTCCTTCTTAATACGGCCTTGCTGGCATTTTTAGGCTACTTTTTGAAGTTAAATAACTTATGTTAAATTTTGTTAGTATCTTTTGGCGGCCGAAACGTATGCCTTATTTATTGATAGGCATTTGATGCAAGATTATGGAGAGACATCACTTGCACTGAAACGTGCATAAAAGATTGGCTTAAATTAGGATTGGGAAACTGAGGAAAAACTAAAGTTTTTTTTATTTAACTTTTGCGGTATTTTCATTTTCCGAAGTGCTTTGAAAATCTAATTCTGTAATATCAAAAAAATTGCTATTTTTCTGAAAAAAATATTGACCAAAATTATTGTTCAACGGAGGCATGGGAACTTTGCCATCGCCTGAGAACCCATTTTTTCCTACGACTTGAGCTTGCAACTACGGGACCTCATTTCATTTCAAAAATATAAATTTATCGTATTTTGCAATACTTTTAGATAATAATATAATAATCGCTCTGCAACATTTAAAAACTATCGTAACATTTAAAAATTTCTGTGAAAAGAAAACGTCAGTGGTGGGCAGTAACTAGTTACAATTGTAACTAGTTACTGTAACTAGTTACTTTTTTAGTAACTGTAACTTCGTTACTTTTTTCAGATGTAACGATATTTGTAACTAGTTATCAGTTTAGAGCCCTAAAAAAAGTTACAGTTACAGTTACTGTTTGCACTGCATGCAATGAAGCAAATTACAGATTTTTTATGAATTCCATTCAAAATAATTGTATTACACTGGCAACACAGGACGCACAGTCGCATGTCTGATCAACCATAACCTTTTATCCATATTTTCTTCACTGAGTTCATTGGACTATACATGTGGTTGCTGGTTAAAGTGAAGGCAGTGATAGTTTTCCAACTTCGCTTTCTGGTGATTGAAACCGTTTGGGGATTCAGTGCTGAGGAGGCCTACTGCACATCTGTACGTGTACTAGCAATCAGTGTTGGTTTGCAATTTTAATATAATACTACCCTACCATCTTGAGCAGCAGTGGAGAGACTATTTAGTTTGGGTAAAGATATCTTAAAACCAAAACGCTGTGGGCTCAGTGACGAACACTTTGAAATATTAGCCTTTTTGAAAGGCAATTAACTGATTTCTGTTTTCAAAATTTTGGTAACTATCAGTGTATATTTTTAGATCAAGCTAGTCCTTTTTTCTTTGCATTCTTACACAAATGCGACTTTGAAAGTTGATGCATGAAATTTAACGCTTTGACAAAACTAAATTTTGTGACAAAGAAACATCCTTGGCTTGGTCTTAATATACTTTTGAGACAAACAGACGTAATCTGACAAGTGCAGACAGGCCTGTTTTTAGTCCAAATTTTTAATCACTAAAAGTAACTGTAACTTAGTTACTTTTTTTGCCAAGTAACTGTAACTTGTAACTAGTTACTTTTAGAAAGTAACTTGCCCACCACTGGAAAACGTTCAACCAAACAATAAGATTTGTGTTTGAGAAACTAATAAAAAAGTGAGGATCCATAATCAGTGGACGTTTGCACCCGGCCCTAACTGATTAAATCAAGGCATTAAAATTGACCATTCCATGTCAAGAATTTATAATTATTAATGATTCTCATTTCCAATTCACGAGGTATAACCTTAATTGTTTTATTACCACGATACCGCTACAGAACGAAACCATCAAAATGACATTAATTGGAACAACCGACGCTCGCGTCGCGTGTTCCTTTGTTTTTACTCGGCCGTTTTCCAACTAACGAGTGCGAAATTTCAGACTTTTGCTTATAACTCGAGAACGGTTTGGTCTAGCTTCATGAAATTTTGACAGTAGTTTGAGGTTAATGGGTTATATGTTTCTACCAAATTTCGAGGCAATAGGTTACGTGACTTTGGTTTTAGAATTCGAAAACTAGCCCGAAAGTTCGGCGTAAAAAGCGGTCTCAGTCAAACACGGCTTAAGTACGGCAAAAAATATTTTATATGGTAGTATGTCTTAAGATACCCTTTCATCCCAAGCAACCCACTTTTGGCCGCAATGAGGTTTATTTCTTTTTTTTCCTTCCTAATTTTTGTACGCTCTTCCTCTCCTAAACCACGAAACATCGAAATCTAATTTTTGTGTAAAGTTGTTGAGCTGCAAACGCAATTTTTTCTCCCGAAATTTTTTGGGGCAACTCCACCTGGAACCCCCCCAAAATGGGGCCCCGAAAATTCATTTTTTGAACGGCTCAAGCTAGAGTGCTACTTTTTTTGCTATTAGTAGATATTTAAGACAAATATTTTTGACATTGTTTGGGGGTGCCACCCCCTGGGAACCCCCCAAATGGACCCCCCAAAAATCAATGTTTTGAACGGCTCAATTTAGGGTGCCAGTGTTTTATGATATCAGGAGATATTTAATAGGCAAATATTTTGACATATTTTGGGGGTGCCACCCCCCGGAGACCCCCCAAATGGACCCCCCAAAAATCAATTTTTTGAACGGCTTAACTTAGAGTGCCAGTCTGTTTTGACATCAGCAAATATTTAACAGACCAATATTTTGACATAGTTTGGGGGTAGCACCCCCCCCCAGGGACCCCCCCCAAATAGACCCTCCAAAAATTAATTTTTTAAATGGCTCAAGCTAGGGCGCCAATCTGTTTTGATATCAGCAGATATTTAGCAGACAAATATTTTGACATAGTTTGGGGGTGCCACCCTCTCTGGGAACCCCCCCAAAAATCAATTTTTTGAACGGCTTAACTTAGGGTGCCAGTCTGTTTTGATATCAGCAGATGTTTACCAGACAAATATTTTGACATAGTTTGGGGGTGCCACCCCCCCGGGACCCCCCAAAAATAAATTTTTTCTATGGCTCAACTTAGGGTGCCAGTTTATTTTGATATCAGCAGATATTTAACTAACAAATATTTGGACATAGTTTAGGGGTGCCACCCCTCCCGGGGACCCCCCAAATGGACCCCCAAAAATAAATTTTTTGAACAGCTTAACTTAGGGTGCCAGTCTGTTATGATATCAGGAGGTATTTAATAGACAATTATTTTGACTCTACTTCTCTGGAGGTTCCATTATCAGATATTTTTAAATAATTGCTGATTTTACGGTAGACAAAAAGTACTTTTGAGCGTCTCAGCATTAGCTTTGCGTCGGTCGTTCACTGGGTGTGCTGGCAAACTCCCATCTAGTTATCTTTAGAAACTACTATTTTCGAATTATCATCAAAAACTTAACAAAATGCAATATCTTAAAGACTTTCGCGCTTAAAAATAATGAAAAATTTGCCGACCATAACTTAGAAAATTTGTGTCCTCGGTCCTTGGCCTCAAAAGGGTCTGTCCTCGAAAAATCTGTCCTTGGCTTTGGCTTCGGAGTTTTTTTTTGCGTCCTTGGCCTCGAAGGTTATGTCCTCGACTCCACCTCTGATCACTAGAATGTAAAAATCGATGGGTTATAGCTCAATCCATTCGAAGACTTTTTATTTACCAGACAAGAAACAAACGTGCGTAGGAAATGAAAAGAGCATTGAAAAAGAAGTTTGCACTTGTTGCGAAGTTTTTTGCGGTCACGCACATCAAGAGCGTCGGCAGAAAAATTTTCAGGGGGCAATAAGAATAGATGCAGTATTAAGCACTAAAAATGGAAGAATTCTTGAAATTTGGGAGGTTTAAGAGAGAGTGTGTAAAAATCCAGCCGGGGCCATGCCCTCCTGCTCCACCTCTATTTTTTGAACAGTTTAAATTTCGTTGGAAAACGCCAGAAACCTCGCGCAAAATTTGCGAACACGTTTTTTGTTTTCCTCACTTGGAGCATAGGCGTAGGCAAGAGGAGGGAGGCAGGCCCCCCCTAATTGTAATTTCACCAATGACGAAAATGTGACAAAAAAGCCTATTGTTTCTTCAGTTTCAGTTTCTTTCTAGCATTTTTCGCTAACCACAGGATAACTAATTTACAATATTGAAGACCAGGGGCGCCGGGTCCCACTCAATGCAATTTTTGCCAGCCAATTTAAACGTATAACTCGGAGAAAATGGAGAGTTTTTGTCTTAAAAGTTGCTATCTCAGGCCCACATCTAGCCTTTTTGAGAACATAATGCATTAATCAGGGCCGGATTTACCATTATATGACGCAGTACCAGCTAGGGGCCCCGAGCTGAAATCGTAAGACTTTTTTGGTCTTCACCTATATTTCTGAGAAAGATGCAGCGAAAATCTCCAAAGTGCCAGGGGCCTAGCGCGATGTAAATCCGGCCTGGCAATAACATGGTTAGAAGGCGTAACCATCTATTGTACCATTTTTCAAAAACAATTCAGTATTTCACCTCCAACCTCGCCGGCTTTTACGTACAAAATAGTTTTAAAAAAAATTAGCCCTGGAAAATGATGATTGAACGAATCATTGTATTTCAATTGAGGGTCCTGGGCCCCCTGGCGAACAGGTACTCCCATAACTGGTTATTTTCCTGACAAAACAAAAATCTCTAAGGAAAATCTTCGAGTGGATTATTATTCACTGCTAAAATGCAACCAGAGACAATGTACCTTACTTCCCCCTACATGGACCAAATCACTAACAATTAAAATTCAACTCCAAAATGCAAGATGTTAAACGTGTTTTGGACTTAAATTGCAAGTAAAAGGAGGATTAAACAATTTGATTTTTTCAATTGGCTTTCAAATGTCAAAAATCTAGTGCTTTCAAATGGCTCTGAACACTTGTGAAATGTGATCCAATGGCATTAAAATAGCTTTTTTTGCAAAAAATACAAAAATCGCCCAAAGGCTGGGGGCTTCGCCCCCAGACCCCCAAACCCCGGTCTGTGAAACATTTGAGTTACACTAGCTTTCTCAACACGTTCCCAAAGTTAGATCTTTGCATTTTTCAACTATTAGTTTAAGCCCTCTCCCTTTGCAAAATCCTTGGTACGTGCAAACAGGCAACAACGATTTCAGATCTTCCATCCTACGATATCTTTGTCCCGCAAAAACTTCCTCTTTGGAAAAATTTTGATGAGGTCATATAATGTGATTTGTGGTTTAGGCCTTTCTTAATCAAAAATTTTGGCTACGATAATGAATTAGAGATCACCTGAAAAATATTTTTGAGGACCTTTTTTTTTTAGGAGAACGCTTGCGCCGGTGTCCTTGGCCTCGAGCATTCCTGTCCTTGGCTTCGAGAGGGTCTGTCCTCGGAAAGGCTGTCCTTGGCCTCGGATTTTTTTTGTGTCCTTGGCCTTGGCCTCAAGCCTTGTGTCCTCGACTTCACCTCTAATTTTTAATAAGCAAAGTTTTGACCCTGATAAATTAAGTTTTCTGTGCTGATTATTACCTTCTTACCTTTTGCGATTACATCCACCTATGCTAATCTCTTCATGTAAACAACATTTCATGAACTGCTGGTGCTGCCAGCACCTCATTGACTAATAATACATATAACTGCCTCGTGTGCCAACATAAGCTATCCTATGCTAACTAAACCGGTGTAGAACATAGCTGAAAAGTATGTATCTTTGGCTACCGAGAAAAATTTGAAGCAAGTGCTCACTACTCAGGACGGTAATTTTTTTGTTGATTGATATTTGCGCATTGCGGCTTGCGGGTTCTGCGATGCTTGATTGAGCAGTGATAGGCTGTGCTAGTTCCAGCGTTCCAAAAACATTTGTTGCAACTTGCATGTAGGCCATCATCCCTGGCAGTGGCGGATTTAGGGGGGGGGGATGGGGGGATGCATTCCTCCCACCAGCCTAAAAGTAACGATTTTGGCCGAAAAATCAGCCTCTGTTTCGAATAATTCGGCTCCATTTCGGGATGCATCCCCCCCACCGACCTAAACGTAACGAATCCGGCGAAAAATCAGTCTCAATTTTGGTGAAAACCTTTTTCTTTTTTTTGGAGACCACCTGTATTTGGGCGAAAAAAACGTTTGAATTTCCGATTTCGGCCGAAAAATCACTCTGAATTTTGGTGAAGACATCCGAATTTTTGAGGTTTTGTGCTTCAAATCCCCCCCCACCAAAATTTTCTGGATCCGCCACTGATCCCTGGCCTTCATGCATACCCTTATAGAATTGCTACTTCGTTAGTGAATAATCATTATCTATCATTATATTCGCTGTTTTTCTCCTAAGTGCGTAACGAGTTTGCGGTGCCCACCTCGGCGTCATTACGTACGGGCATAGTCACTAAATATTACTGACTTATATGGTCCAGGCGAGAAAAATTAATTTCAAGCAGATGATCAGTTATTTCATTATCAAAGTGCTGAATTTTTGGAAGTTTTATCCTTTTTTTTAAGAACCAGTAACTTTTGAGTTGAAGCTTGTTGTTCTAAATTTTCAGTTTGATTTGCTCTTAACTTTACTCGAAAATAAAATGCTACTAATTGATTCTTGTTGCCTTTTGTTACAGACTATGATTGCTGTCAGACAAATCAACAATGGCAATTTAGAAAAGCCAAAAAACTCTTGTGTTTATACGTACAATTAGAGCGTAATATACTGTGCCAGCTTGTGTTCTTATTTTTTTCATGCTGAGGCTGGCATTGTTCTCATTTTTCAATTTGTAGTAAATTTTGAGCAAAAATGAGCCCCGTGTTCCTAAACTAATTCTTAGTTTTATAAAAGAAAGAACTTTTTGGTTAGATTTTTTTGCCGTACGATGGAACAGAGTTATTGTTGCCCTTGGATTGCGTCAGGGGCCGGTCTACACTGTGGGTGTGTATAATCACGAACGTATGCGAGCGTACTTTTAATTTGTTTTAAACACAAATTCGGTACGCCAATGCCTGTCGTACCACCTTATCAGCGTACAGCTGCCAGTTGATTGAAATAAAAGGATAAGCTAGTACGCTGACGATTTTACGCACTGTGTAGACCGGCCCTAAGAGCTTGAAATCGTTTAAAAACCACTGTGGTAGGCTTTGCTACATTATTGTTTAATCATATCAATCCCCAATTACACACTCTCCATTGTGACTAAATAATGCAGAATACTAAACTTTATCTGCTTTAATAAATATTCTGCAATATTCGGCATTGTAAATGTCTCGTAAGTTTTTATGGGAAGCTTAGCTACCAATTTAATTATGTACTACCGCTAAATCAAAGGATGGGTTTAGTGAATGGAAAGTGGAAGCAAGCGACTTACAATCTGATTTTTGGAGCTAGAGCCCCTGAACCACTTCCTCCCGCTTTGCCGAAACCGACTGGAATTTGGTGGTTAATTCAAACTACGTGTTCATACGTTTTTCCAGATTACGACTCAAAGATAGACTCATTGGATAAAAGCGGCAATCCAACTTTCGCACTTTCAAGTTATAGGCGGCTTCATTTCAGTATGTTTTTGAGTATCTTCGGTTCGTTGTTAGCCACTTTCGTCTTCTGCTACGTGATACGAATGTTGATGAGGTAAGAAAAAATGCTTCCATTCAAAACATTTTTGATTTTCCTGCGTCAGTTAGACTGGCTTGAAACGTAGCAAGGCATACGCAAAGCCCTTCATCACAACCAATCGAGAGTGTGCGGTGCAAACACACAGCAATGAATACAATTTTGCAACATCTGCAATTGGTTCAAGTACTGTAGTTTAGTTTGGTTAGGTTATTCAAACCTCATGAGTCCATTAATAGCAGTAGCACCTACAAAAACAAGAGTCAAGACAAAAATACCAACAGCAAAACAATCTATTTTGTGACGAGAAGGGTGGCTAGATCTCAGCTTCATCTTGAACATACACATTGTGTGTGAAGCAACAAGACAAAAACGTGGGATTGAACTTACTCGTATTAAGTGCGTTCTGTATTGCAAATATTTAAGCAAAAAACGGGGGGCCGATTTCAATAACATTTTTTTTGGCTAATAAAACAAAATTGACCTTTGTCGCCAGAAGAGTCCCTTGAGCAAGGACGAAACGCGTCGCGGTGGCTCAAATCCATTTATTGTCATATTATCATTAAATCATTATTCATTTTGTGAAACAATGTCCCAAGTGCTCTTGTCCTGAACCCCCTTAACTGAATTTAAGCAAAAAACGTTATATTTGATGAGTCACCCAACTCACTAATCAATTATTTTAATAACTACTTTGTAAACTCAACCTAAAGCAATGCACAGCAAAATATAACGTTATGGTAATGCAACACAGGCATTTAAATCAAATTAATTCTTTCAGTATTCTCGTTGAGTCGCTGTATTTCGCCGAAGCGTGCGGGGCCCATCTCCGCGTCCTTGCGCTCGGCCAACACAGCTCCTCTCGAAGAAATGTAGCAGCGGTGGCGAGCAGTTTGCAACACTATGCCCGATTTGACCGGCCCGAGATTTGAATCTCAGACCTCCCAAATGACTTATAAGATCTCCCGAAGATCTATAATGGAACATCTAATGACATCTCACGCTACAATGGTCTCCGTCTAAAGCTTTAGAGATATGAATTACCATTTAAAATAAAAATTATTTTACCTGACACTCAAATCGCATGAAGTTTATTTCCACTGTGAAAAAATTTGAAAAGAGCTGCCCAGGGGTGCATCAGTGCTGCCGTCGAAGGCGAGCCAGGTCAACTGACCGCGAACAAACTTACCACGAGCCAACGGTTTCGTAACAGTGATTTGGTCACTGATTTCGTCACAGTAATTTTGTTTCAAAGTGAGGGTTTGGGAAAGATGGCTCAGGGGATAGTAAAATATGCTTATAATCGTTCTTTTCAGCTACTCGGCGTCATTTGGTTCGCGGTCAGTTGTCGTGAACCAGAAATGAAAACCGGTCGGGTCGAGATTTTTCAATCGGCCGGTCAAGCCAGTTGAAACACCGGTCAAATTTCTTGTAACTAAAAGGCATCTAAGCACTAACCGAAATACACATACATATTTTATTATAGATAAAAACTTTTCATAAAAAAACAGTATCAACAAATCACACCTTTTGAAAACACTTGTTGAATGGTTTCAAGTTGTGACTAATATGCTGTGACGATTAAGACATGCACATCCAGGGGCTTATTTAGGTGGAGGGGTATTGTGCCATGCCCCCCCCTTTGGGCCACGGCACAAAGCAAAAAAGTGCAAAATATTCGTTAAAATCGCGTAATCAGATTATAATAAAGCATGCATGTAGAAGAGGCTTAAGCTACGTGGCATTTTAGCATCATTTTAATCAGCTTGAGAGTAGAAGTGGCGCAGATTTCAGATTTTTTAGTACATGCTAAAATCACATAGCTCTTATTTTTGTGTCTAACTAGCCATGGCTTGTTCTGAAGTAGCAGCCTTTCTACAAACTGCTGGGGCACCTTGTATTTTGAATATTTTCCAGCCAATGTCATAACAACAGTGGTGCCGATTTATGTTGAGCATTGGGGCGGATAATTTACAATTTCACCCCAATTTTGCCAAATTTTCAACATTGGGGGGATGAAGCTCGACCACTATTGTTTTCACGTAAGCATATCAAGTGAAGACCAAACAAAAAAAGGTCTTCACCAAAAATTGAAGGGTTTTCGTCCCCGAAAGCTAAAATTGAGTTATTTTTGCAAAAAGCGCAAAAGTTTTTTTGCGTTTTTTTTCTGAGATCCCCGTCGGAGTCGTAAATTTTAACACCTCACTCATGCCCCCCTTTTGAAAATTTTTTATTAGATGCATTGAACAGTGAACAAAAACCTTCTGTAAAAAACCGGTCGACCGGGCCGGTCACAAACCGGTCAACCGGCGTAGATTTTGAAATTTACCGGCCGAGTCGGGTCGAGAAAATCCTGACCGGTTCCACCTCTGTCCTGAACCCGTCAAAAGTTTATGCTAGGCCAATTAACTTTTTGCCAGGGAAGGCTCAAGTAGGCCTTAACTCTTTTGCCTCGTATATTATACCAGCTTTTTATCAATTCTCTTTGGTTTAATTCTGGCTTAAATTAATGGAAAGTTGCCACGAAATTCTAGGGCAGATCCTTTTTTGTTTGGTCTTCACTCTTTCGCAATAAATTTTAGCGACTTTGTTTTGATCTTCACTTAAAAGTGACAGAAAACCACAAAATTTTAGAAAAGACTGCAACAGTTTAGACGCTACAAAATCATTTTTGTCGGTGCAACATATTTTATTCATTATCTCCAAACAAAAATTATAGTCATATGGGCTTTAAAGGTTACGCGGCCACCATTTAGATATATAGAGTGTCTCAAAAAAATATACAACTTTTGAAAAGCTTCGTTTCGAGAGTCTACGTTTGAGAAAATTTGTTTACAATGATTTACTTTTGTTTTAGTGTGTTCGAAGTTTTTTTTTTATGCGAAGTAAAGCCTAGCTAATACCAGGCTCGAATTCAGGAGGAGCAGGGGGCAATTGCCGCCCCAAAATTTTACTTTGTCCCCCAAAACAAATTTCACTTAAATCCTTAAGTTTTAGAATGGAAAGAAAAAGTGCAGTACAATTTTTGATTTGGTATATGCAAAAGTCGCAGAAAATGGTGACTTTCCGAACTGAAGACCTTTTTTTTCTCTTTCTTTATTTAGTCTTCACCATAATTTGGGAGCAAAAATCAGCTCCTCATTTTGTGAAGACCTTTTTTTCGGAGACCGCTCCAAGAGCGAAGCCATTGTCAGAGGTTGTCAGTAACGAAGTAGTTCTACTTAAGTAGACTACTTAAGTAGTATTTTCGGTAACGAGCGACTTACTTAAGTATTTTTCATTTCTGATACTTCTACTTTTACTTCAAGTAAAATTCTCTTGAAGTAACGCTACTTGAGTAGTAATGACTTTTATGTAAAGTAGAAGTAAACACCTAGCTAATCCTTTTTGATGATGATTTGACCAATGACCACGATTTGAAGTTTTTTTGTTTGTCTCATTATATCTGGCAACTCTGCTTATCGAAAACATGTTCGTACAGGACGCGAAACAGAAGTCTGGTACGCTCTGATTACAGTCTATGTACCGGTAATGAGCCACAATTTTGAGGTTTGGCAAGATTTTCTGGAATTTCTTTGTTTTAGGTGGGCGCAGTATTATTGTGTACTTTGTTGTTTGTTAGGTTTTCCAAAGAAGTATTGCAGATAGATACCGGTAGTTGAAAGCCTTCACTTAGACCTAGAGCTGCCAGTATATACCAGTAAGCGTTTGGGCTACTACCGTAGTACCAGCATTGATAAATTATAAGATTTAGACTAGCCTGTATTTAAACTATCTTAGCAGCCTACTGTCATTTGCGTGACTGTCATTTACCGCTCTAGAGGCATGCGAGCTATACAATTAGCCATCCGAGCAGAGTAATGCATTGTTTAGATCAGTGCTCTTCAACCTTTTTTTACGTGGTATACCTTTTGCGATTTTCGAAAACTTTGTATACTCCACAAAAAATCCTAGCCCGTGTAAGCGGTGTAGACTTTTTTGTAGATCCGATTTTTCATGCTTAGACTTGGGCGAAATTGGACCGAATCTAGCCCGAATGTAAGTGGAGACCATTTTCTTTTTTTTTTTTGAGATTGTATAGTTTTGTTTCGTATACCCTTTGTACACCGAGTACCATAATTACCGTTTCGCATACCAATTGGTATATCGTATACCCGATTGAAGATTTGTACGAATTAGATGTTACGAATCTGTGGTGACCTGCTGATTGGCTTACTTCATATTGTACATACCAGGTTTAATCCAATAAAAGTTTAAATGGATTGTTGAACTCGACCGTTAGGTAGTGTACATTATTCCACCTCACAACGTGTACAATAAGTACGTATCGAGTTTGTTTTACTGTACAGTACTACGAAACTTGTTGAATAGTTACGACGATTCATTTACAGGTCATCTAGGGTAGTGTGTTTTTGCGTTGCATCAAATACCAGGTGTTGACTCAGTCTCACTAAAAAAAAAAGCATACCGAACCCTGATTAGCATGGTACAGTAGACAAACTAGACATGCGCATTACTCCTGGTTCATACGAAAAAGATTAGCGGTTAACGGCGTTGCGTTTGCTGCGGCCCGTCCGGGGTTCAATTCCCTAGCCGGTTAAAGAACAGTGTTGCTAACGACTCGCCATCGCTGCGACACTTCTTCTCAAGCTGTGTTGTCCAGGCGCGGAGATGAGCCCAGAGTCCCTACTAAATCGTATTCGTAACACGCTTCGGTGTAATTTCAAGAGAATAATAAAACTTTGATTTTTTGATATGCTACCGTAAGTATGGCTTTGCTTGAACACTGATCGTAAGCGTCACAACAGCAAACCTCCGAAAAATAAACAAACACGTGAAATTCGAAATTACTTTCTACTTTCATTACTTAAGTAGAATTAATTTTGACTACTTTCCTACTTTTACTTAAGTGGAAATGCTTCGCCATACTTCTGCTTTTACTTGAAAGGCATTTTTGAGCAAGTAACAATACTTCTACTTAAGTAGATTTTTCGACTACTTTGTCCACCTCTGGCCATTGTCCCCCAAATTTTTGCTTGCCCCCCAAAAAATTCCGTTCTGGCTACGTGCCTAATTAATATGCCTAGACTCAATCTACAAGAAAGGACAAAAATTATTAAACTTTGACATCAGGTAAAAAGTGCAAAAGCAAGTACGACGTCTTTATTGTGGTCACTTTGGTGTCCTCGTGTGTAATGCGCCAAACTTTTGAACCATCAAGGCTACTGTTGCGAAATTTACCAATGAGGGAACAACTTGTGACCTTCACACGGGTCGTAGTGGTCGGAAGAAATCTGGTCGCAGTGAAGATTCTGTGGATATGGTACGGACAAGCTGTGGTTTAAAGCCCCAAAAAGTTAATTCGACGCCTTTCTGTGCCGAAACTAACCATCATCGATGCACTATTCAAAGAATCTTCCGCCAAGACATTCAAGCTTTTCCATACAAGATTCAAAGAGAAAGTTTGTTTACTGATGAGCGGAAAAAAAAACGGCTGCATTTTGCTAATTGGTTTGCAGAAAAGTTGGAGAAAGGTGCAGATTTCCTGAAGAAACTTCATATGACTGGTGAATGCCATGCCACTTGTCGGGGGTGGTAAACAAGTAAAACTTTCGGTACTAAAGGAACTGAAAATCCTGGCCATGCATCAACTGAAATTGTGCCTAGATCAGTTCCCAAAATCACTATGTGGGAGGCAGTTAGGTGGTATGGCGTAATTGGTCCATACTTTTTGAAGATGACCAGGGGTGTTACTTGTACAGTGAACCAGGCAAATTATCGCGAGATTCGAAATTTTTATCTAACTGAACTCCACGCTCAGGCCCGCAAAAGAAACGACCTAATGAAGATGAAAACCAATGGTTTCAGCAAGATGGTGCTCCCCCTCCTACAGCCAGAGAAGCAAGGGTTTTTCTCAAACGACATTTTGATGGCCGTTTTATCTCTCTCTACGATACCGTTGAGAGTGGCCACCCTATTCACCTGACCTTATATTCCCCCAGATTTCTTTCAATAAGGGTATCTCAAGGACAGGATTTAAGGAAAGTCTAGGCTTCGCACTATCGATCAACTGAAAGAAAACATCGGTAGAGAAATTAGAAACATTTCTCAAGAAATATTTCTAAAAGTTATGAATAACATGGGAACACTTGTTCATTCAGTAATTGGTCAACGCGGAGCCTACGTCGAACATGCGGAGTAAAAGAAAAAAAGATTCTGAGTTAATTAATACTTATTTGATTTTTTTTATGGCAACTTTGACTTTAACACAAGAAACTTCAACCTTACAACGTTCCATTTGGATATAATCTTTAAAAATTGTGATTTGTGACTACATTTTCATCAAATAAAATATTGTGTATTTTTTTGAGATACCCGTATGCTATTTATTGCTCAGTAAAATTGCTAAACAAAAACAAAATGAACGAAGTTAAAAGGGCGTAGCATAAACAAAGCAAAATACTTGAAAAAAGTATCGTAAAATTTGGTGTTTATACCACATTTCATCAGCAGGATTTAATTTAATGAAAGAAAACTTTCTATTTAACTACGTTTTCACAGCAGATTACCAGTATTAGTTTGCTCTAACGCTTCGTTATCGAGCACTTTTTCAAATCCTGATATCAACCACAAACTAAGTTTTTTTTCAATCAAACCATAGAGGAAATCATTTTGATTAATGTCCGATTGGTTGTAAGTTTCGCGGCGCAGGGCAAAGGCAAACGCTTTTTTGCTCCGAAAAATCCAAAAGTATGCCGATTGCTCTATATCTGTTTCAGGCTCATGCATAGTAATTGTAATTACATTTTATTCACCAAGTTGCCTTGGCCTGAAAACAGTAAAAGGTCCTTTCTCTCTTTCTATCTTCAAGTCAAGCTGCCACCTGCCCACCGGTCTACCACAAACAGTGGAGACTTTACATTGTCCGTTTTCAATGCTGAACATCAAGAAGAAAAGCTTTGAGTCTATGAATACCAATTTTTACAGTTTTTGATTCGACCCGATCTGGAATCGAACCCGAATCTACCATCTTTTGTCTAACTTCCTACTAACCAAGCTGTATGTTGATTTCAGAAATGGCGTTCCGCTACTCACTTCCTTGGCGCAAAAAATAGTGGATAAGCTGAAAGTAAGTAACTGAATTAAAGTTGAATGTTTTTTTGTTGTTTTTGCCGGTTATGATGATGGTTTTTATTGCTGAAGTTTTACCTGCAAGACCGGAGACACCTCGCAAGTCGCAGAGCAAAAAAAGAAACTAGGTACAAAGCAAGCACTGCGATAAAACCAGCTCATCAAATAACTTCGGCGTGGTTGTGAGCCTGCTTCTAACTAGAACGCAAAAATTTAACAACTAAACTTTAAAAATTTGGTTGATGGTACAAAACTTCTGACCCTGCCCTTTGTCGAAAAAAAAAATTCCTGTATAGTAGTTAGGCCTACTTGTACGCTGACTTCCCTGTTTCCTAAAGTGCTCTGTGAACATGGGCCAGAGCCAGTTAACGATACAGGAAGTTCAGTTAAAAATTAAAAATGATTAAAAATTTAAAACCCAACCACAGGATGTTTCCACTAAGGTTGCAGAGTCGAATCAAAATCAGTTCAACTCTGACTTCGGCTCTGACTCTCAGCCATTTTTTCAATTCGACTTCGACTCTGACTCCCGGGCTTTATTTCCGTTCGCTCCCGACTTTTTAAGATGGTAAAATTTCGACTCCGACTCCCATAAATTTTGCTGACATAAATTTTGATATGTAGTCTTATATATTTGACGTTGAATTTTAATATTTACACAGTAGCACTTTTTTGTCACCCTATTTTGGTGTAACGACATTGCTAAATGCTGCATTTACCGTGGAAAAACATCAAAAGGCTGAAGTTTCCGGGGTTCCGCCCGAATTTTGGTTAGATTAGCATAGCACGACAGCACACTAAATGCAAAGACTACAAAGCTATTAAAAAATGTGAAGATGAAATTACAAGCGTATACTGTTGCAGCGAGACTACTGCGTGCTACTGCTACATGCTACTTGACTACAGTTACGTAAACACACGATGTAGCTTACATTTTAATCAGATTTTTGTGCAACACTGGGAGTCGGGAGTCGAGCATATATTTTTCGACTCTGACTCCTAACTCCGGTAAAATCCTTTTTTCAACTCCGACTCCCGACTCTGCAATGCTGGTTTCCCCCCCTAAAGGATTCGTCAGGTGGGGTAGAAACTTGTTCAACTTTTGAATAAGATACTTTTTGAATATCGTCAGCCTAATAAAATAAATGTCTAAGTCGATATTTGGGCAAAACGAGTTATTCATACCAAAATGATTAGCGTGGAAAGGCGCACCTTGTAAACTTTTCAGATTTCAAAAATTGCCACTAGAGGGCGCTTTATGCTGTTATAATAAAAATGTCTAAATCCAGAGAGGGACTTGGGCAATTTCATGATTAGCCTATGTCATTTGATATTGACTTACGCAATTTTATGATTAGCCTATGTCAGTCGATGCTGACTGATGCAATCAAAAATTACACTAGCTGTTAGAAAAAAGAACAAATTCTTTGAAAACAAAAAAGATTTTTTTGAAAACAGCACAGGTGCTCGACCAAAGTTGGGCTCGACCAGTTACTTTTGTAACTAGTTGCTGCAACTAGTTACTTTTTGAGCAGCTGTAACGTTTGTTACTTTTTTGAAACTGTAACGAAAATGGTACCTAGACACAAAATTAGACTTGTAAAAGTTCCTAGTGATAGTTACTTTTTTTAGTGACAGCACACGCATGCCGGACTACGTTTGGTAATTATATTAACTGCATTAGCTACTCAAGCCGATTGCTAGATGCAAACACACACACACACCTGGTCATCATCACGCGATTACATCAGTTTCAGTTTAACTGATTTATTCGCCGAGTTGCCTTGGCCAGGAGACATCGAAATGACCATAAGGTTTTCGAGTCGCTGCCACCTACGTCAACCACACAAATGCTAAATCTTCACACGGTCCCTTTAATGCTGAACGTCAAGCAGGGAAGCTGCGAATACCAATTTCTAAAATCTTTTGGTATGGCTCGACAAAGAAATACGGACTGCAAGGCGTACGTTCTTACCTCTACAAAATCACTGCTCAATCAAGCGTTGCAAAGCCCGCAAGCCGCAATGCACAAATATCGATAAATAAAAAAATGACCGTCCTTGAGCAGCAAGCATTTGCTTTATTAGGATCAACATTTTGTTAATCAAAGTAACTGTAATCGCAACTGTAACGGTAACTAGTTAGTTTTTCAAAACTGTAGCTGCACGGGAACTTAGTTACTTTTTTACTTTTTTCCAGAGTAACTGTAACTAAGTTACTTTTAGAAAGTAAAAGTAACTTAGTTAGAGTACTTTATACACTAAGAGTCAACAGCATAAACGTAGCCAGAATGGGGCCAGGGGACCCGGGTCACCCCAATTGAAATGCCACCAATGGTAAAAATGTGACAAAAAATCATATTGCTTCTTCACTTTCTTTTAGCATTTTTCGCGCACAACAGTAAGTAACAGCAATATTGACGACCAGGGGGCCCGCGCTCACTCAATTCAATTTTTACCTACCAATCTAAATGTACAACCCGCGTGAAATTAAGGGTTTTTCTCCCAAAAGTTGCTACCTCAGGCCCTTATCTAACTTTTTTATGAACGTATAGTGCAAAAACCAGGGCCGGATTTACCATAAGGCAGAGTGCCAGGGGCTACGTGCTCAGATGGTAAGACTTTTTTGGCCTTTACCTATATTAGGCAGGAAGATGTAAAAATCTCCAAATTGCCAAGGGCTCGCGCAATGTAGATCCAGCCCGGGCAATAACATGGTTAGTGAGCGTAACCATCATTCTATTGTACCATTTTTCAATAACAATTCACCTCCACCTCGCCAGTTTTTACGCGACAAAACACATTTGAAAAAAAATAAGCTGGGGAAATGCTCATTAAACAAGTCATTGAATTTAAATTGATGGGGCCTGGGACCCCTGGCCATCGCGTAGCCAGGAGGCCCGGGGATCCCGCCCCAATTGAAATGTTATCTATTACAAAAATGTGGCAAAAAAGCCTATTGTTTCTTCCATTTCAGTTTCTTTTAGCACTTTTCGCGTACAACGCCTTCTTTTAGCATTTGTAAATAATACTAACGACCAGGGGCCCCGGGTCCCCCTCAATTCAATTTTTGCCAACCAGTTTAAATGTATAACTCGGGAGACATTGAGAGTTTTTGTCCAAAAATTTGCTATCTCAGGCCCTCATCTAACCTTTTTGTGGACGTAATACAATAACTAGGGCCAGATTTACCATAATACGGCACAGTGCCAGGGGCTCCGCGCTCAGAAGGTGAGACGTTTTTTGGCCTTTACCTATATTAGGCAGAAAAAGTTGTGAAAATCTCCACAATGTCAAGGGCCCCGCGCAATATAAATCCAGGCCGGGCAAAAACACGATTAGTAGGCGTAACCATCCATTGTACCATTTTAAAATAACAATCTACTTCCATCTCGTTAGTTTTTATGCGACAACAAACTTTTGAAAAAAAATTAGCTAGGGGAAATGCTCATTGAACAAATTATTGAATCTGAATTGAGGGGGCCTGGGCCCCCTCAAATTCAAATTCAATAATACATTTACTCGTACATGTACTCATACAACTGGTTATTGTTATGAAAAAACAAAAATCTCTAACGAAAATATTCGAGTGGATTATTATTTACTGCTGAAATATTGCAAGAGGCAATGTACCTTAATTTTCCCAACCTGAGCCCAATCACTTACAAAATTTAATCCCAAAATGCAAGATTTTAAACGTGTTTTGGACTTAAATGGTAAGTAAAAAAAGGCTTAAACAATTTAATTTTTCAATGGGTTTTCAAATGTTCAAAATCTAGTTCTTTCAAATGGCACTAAACACGTGCGAACTATGATCCAATGGCATTAAAATAGCTAGTTTTTTTCACAAAAAATGACGAAAAATTGCTCACCGGCTGGTAGCTTAGCCCCCAAACCATTCCCAGACCCCCGTCTGTGATGGGCTTGAGTTACACTACTTTACTCAGCACATCTCCCAATTTACGCTTTTTATTTATGGTTTAAGTCCTCTCCTATAGCAAAATCCTGGTTACGTGCTAACACACAATCCACGGCTTCTGATTTTCCAATTTACAATATCTTTGTCCCACAAAAAGTTCCTCTTTCAAAATCTTCAGAAGACGTCATTACTTGTGATTTGGTTCCCCCCAATCAAAAATCCTGGCTACACTATGCCCCTGGTCGTACATGCACTCCTGCAATTGATTATTTTCATTACAAAACAAAAATCTCTAAGGAATTTCTTCGAGTATTATTTACCACCAAAAAATATAGCTCGAGACAATGAACCTTACTTCCCTCTACTTGTGCCAAATCACTTACACTTAAGTTGTGAGTAAAAGGAAGATTGAACAATTTAATTTTTTCTACTAGCTTTTAAATGTTAATAATCTAGTTCTTTGAAATGGTTCTGAACACGAGCGAAATGTAATCCAATGGCATTAAAATAACTTTCTTTTTCTCAAAATTTCCCAGCGGCTGGGGCTGAAGCCCCCAGACCTCCATAGCCTCCGGAAGCTGGGGGCTCGGCCCCCACACCTCCGTCTTTGAAACGATTGAGTTATACTAGTTTACTTAACACGTCTCCCAGTTTAGACATTTTAACTCATTAACTTTTGGCAAACCATGCCACAGCTTCTTATCTTCTTTGTTGCACAAAAAGATCTACGATATATTTGTTCTACGATATCTTTGTTCCACAAAAATTTTCTCTTTTGAAAATTTCTGATGACGTCATTGCAGGTGATTTGTGGTTTGGGCCTCTCCGATCTAAAATCCTGGCTACGCCTGTGGTCAACAGCAGGATAAAAATTAATCGCTGCAGTTCCTTGGCATTCATAAGAAGGAATTCCAGTTTCAGTTTATTTCTATAATTTAAAAGTCTTCAGAAGATGGCAATAACTCAAAAATACTTGAAACGATTTTGCTGTATAAAAGAAAACGCAACAAAAAAAAAGTGAAATTTGTTCCTCCTTGCAGTTCATCTCTGCACTAGTTAGGCCTAACCTTTAACCATTCAAGTGAATGTTAAAGAAATAATAGCAGAGCTGGAGTCGAAGACACAAGGCTCGAGGCCAAGGCCGAGGTCACAAAACAATCCGAGGCCAAGGACAGGAATGCTCAAGGCCAAGGACCAAGGACACAACGCGCAAGTGTTTTCCAAAAAAAAAAGGTCTTTTTAAATTTACCGAGAGGTCTCTGGCGCGTTCTCCAAGACGAAGAAAAAAAAATGTCATGACCTTAGCCCATTTTTTACAAATCAAAATATAGTACTGTCCTCGACCGCAAACAGGGCATTTTCGAGGACTTGTAGGCTTGGAGGCCAAGGACTTTACTATCGAGGCCAAGGTTACGGACTTCAAAATGTGTTCTCGAGGACGTCGTGGAGAACTCCACCTCTGAAAAACAGCAATGCAAATTAATATTTTTTTTGCGTAAGTCACAGAAAAATTTGTAATAGTTTTGTAAAAGTCACTTTGCCATCGAGTGGGATGTTTTCAACCAAAATCACAACGATTATCGTTGATATAATCATTTTGAAGTATTTTTGCCAAATTTTGGTAACGATACGTTATTTCACTAAAAAATGAGAAAGTTTTTTTCGTTTTTCTCAAAACTCAAAAGAACGGCTAAGACATTTTTTCTGTTAGGGTGGCGATATTAAAGTTCCTATACCGTGTATAGTAGTTATATAGTAGTTAACAGATTTTAGACTGTAATGCCGCTCTCTCATTGATCCTTTTTCCAAACCAATCACGGCTCGGCTTTTTTCTTTTAAATAACCGTTCTTTTTTCTGCGCTCTCCATTCTTCTTCTTCTTGACAAGTGCCAGACGAAAAGCATCGAAGCAACAAGCATTTTTAAAAGCAACCACCGTATTTTCTTGAATAGAAACCGCAGCTACTATTTTTTTTTTTTTTTGAACGTTTTGTACGGCTTTCATTTGAGGGTGGCTTCTATTTTTTTAAATGAAACTTTTTGTCTTGAAATTGGTGCCCAATGGGCATTTAAATTTATCTACCATAAGTGATAAGAAAGCGAAGCAGTAAGTCAGCTGCATTTTTACTGTCTCTTTTGTAACTTTGAAACAGCGACAAAAATTGAAACTGCAGCTACTGTATAGTACGAAGCATCCAAAATCTACATCAAATGCAAGCCAGCAAAACAATACTTGTAGCATTCCTCGGCGAAGATTTCGCGCTTAAGTTTACAAACACACAAAAAGCAGCAATGGCGTATATCAACGCCACAAGCTTCATAGAGTTTTCCGCTTAAATCTACGAAGGAAGTCACTCCTACTGGCTGCCCGTTATGAGGTCGATTACTCGACTTCGCCGTACACATTTCATACAATTAGAATATTTTATTCGCAGTTCATGCGAAGGTAATACGTAGGGCAAGTTTTTGCAACTTTTTTTACAGCTTCCTACAGCTTTCTAAATACTTTGAATTTATGTAGTACAATGTTTTAAGTTGTTTTCAGGAATTTTAGATGGCAACTTTTTGCAACTTTTTTCTTTTTTACATGCAACTTTTTACTGCAATTTTTGTTAAGTATGGCGCAAAATGTTTCTGTGATTTACAAAACATGCTATAAAACTATATCAGTACAGTTCTACTGTCTTTGATTTGTATCACAAAGAGCTATGTGATGGAGTAATAATAATAACAGAAGTTTATTTGTCGCCACTCGCGTCAAAAAACAAACAAAAAACAAAGTCAAGGATTTGACAAGCAAATTAGGTACACGAATGGAAACTGGGAGGCTGCGAAGGGACCTTCTCGGTCTTCGAGTCGAGCAGCCACCCGGATTGCTTTTTAACGGTTTAATATAGAACAGACGATTAGAAGGTCGTAACCAGGTTGAAAGCTGACCAGTTAACCGCAAATGTTCAAGATAAAATCAATTTATTTCTTTTAGATAAGCTTGCATTAAATGTGATTTCAATTTAATTTTAAAGCGTGACTTGGGTAGATTTGAATTTCAACTGGAATTGAGTTCCAAACTTTTACACCTTGATATTTGATACTTCGCTGAATCCTGTTACTTTTATAGCAAGGTATATATAAATTGTTGGGGTTAGAAGAAGATCTTGTTGTACGAGTGTTGACTTGACCTACCTTTGCGAAAAAATTAGAGAAGGATTGTGGAAGGGTATTATGCATAAATCTATGTACGAATTTGGCAATTTCAAGCTTATATAAGTCGGGGAGTTTTAAAATGTTCAGTTTTGAATAGTATGGAGTAGCCCTATCGAGGTAATTTCCTCCACCGTATAGCCCTATCGAGGTAAAATCCGAGTATCTGCGTCTTAATATTATCTAGGATGCAACAGTTGGCTTACAACTTCGTGCACTGTGGAACGAAGTTTTAATATGTTGGGCAAAAAGTTGGCAAAAAATCTCCATTTCTCTCCAAATAATGTTTGCAAATATTTGGCATTAGATGCAAATAAATCGCTGGAGTAACTCACGGTCATTTAAAATGTTTGTGCATAAATGCAACTTTCTGCTATTTTCGTTAAACAGAAATACAATTTTTTCAATTTTTTAGTGCAACAAACACTTGCCCTAGTAATAAGAGATAAGTGATTCCTTCAGATTACGTCACAATTCAAACAAAGGAGCCTTGCTCCAGCAAAAACAATTTAATGAACAACGTAGAATGAATGGTCTTGTCGAGATTGTCGTTGCGGCGGTACTGGACTGCAAATGTGTAGATTGAAAATTCGAATTTCCTGCCGTGAAGAATTCTCTGCTGTGTGCTTTTGGCCAGAGAATTTTGAGCTAATATTTGTTTGCAACCAGTTTCCTGCCAATCTTTCAAATGAACAATTTCACCGATTTACACATTGGTGTTATAGTGAAATATATTAATTTTTACTTTAGATAAGGTTTCCCTCAATGCGTATCATGTACTTCACATTAAAATGAGTTCTCTGCGGTACTTTTTTTAATTCTCCAAGTTTATTGATTCGAGTATTTTATTGTTTAATTATTGCGAGAGAACGCTCGCCTAACGAGCCCAGTAAAAGCAAGACTGCAGGCCATATGCGAGTGTAGGCCTAATAGTCAGAGGTGGAGTCCTCGAGGACGTCCTTGGCCTCGAGAGGGTCTGTCCTCGGAAGGGCTGTCCTTGGCCTTGGCCTCGGGTTTTTTTGTGTCCATGGCCTCGAGCCTTGTGTCCTCGACTTCACCTATGCTAATAGTCGGGAAATTTTATTTTCGTTTTTTTTATACGTGTAATTCTGCACTACGTTCAAGTATCGTAGGAAGCTATAGCTCTCTAAGACAGTATTTTGCACTGGAATGGACTCAAAAATGACTTAAAGCATCTTTTGAAACATTAATTTGGGGGGGGCTGATTTGTCAAAAATAAAATACTCAAATCAGTTACTTCTTTCTTCATTGCCCGTTTTTCCGTGAGGGTTGCAGGGGCAGCAGCTCAAGATTAAGCCGCCACACTTCACGGTTATCCATCACATGCCTACTTTCGGACTGTAAAATTTTGATCACGTGATCGGGCGCTTGCATAAAGTATTCATAAGCACCCACATGGTGTCTAAATTTCAGCTTTACTCGTCCAGTGGTTATTTAGTTATAAGCGAATTATTAAATTTTGAAGCCAAAAATCGCCTTTTTATGTTTTTTTGTGTCTCAATTTACGATCACGTAACTTAGGATCCCCAAAAGTGGCACACATGACGCTTTCATTCTTATTTTAAGTCCAAATTTCAACTTTCTAGGTTTTACGGTCTGCTAGTTCTGAGCAAATCAATCCTCTTCTACCAAAATTTGCGAGAAAAACAAGGTACTACGCGCTCGTGAGAAGTCCCAATTACATATTTTCGTAACGTAAATTCTATCAATTATGAAATTTCGAGCTGATGTGCATAATTTCTGGAAAATAAGTTTTCGAGAAAATGTAATTTTGGCAAATGTAAATTCTGGCAAGTGTAAATTCTGGAAATAAGTTTTTGGGGAAATGTAATTTCGGCCAAATGTGATTTCTCGCAAGTGTGATTTCGGCCAAATGAGCCTTCGGGCTAATGTAATTTCTGGCAAGTGCATGTTTTGGAAAATGTAATTTCGGCCAAATGTTAATTCTGGCAAGTGTAAATTGCATATTTTGGAAAATGCAATTTCGGCCAAATGTTAATTCTGGCAAGTGTAAATTCTAATAAGTTTTTGGGGAAATGTAATTTCGGCCAAATGTGATTTCTGGCAAGTGTAAATTCTGGAAAATAGGTTTCGGGGGAAATGTAAATTCTGGCAAGTGTAATTCCTGCTAAAGGAGTCTTCGGGCTAATGTAGTTTCTGGCAAGCGCACGTTCAGGAAAATGTAAATTCTGCCAAGTGTAGGTTCGGGAAAGTGTAACATTTGGGTTAATGTAGTTTCTCCAAGCGTTTTTTGAGAAAATGTAATTTATGGAAGGTGTTTCTCAGGGAGGTGTATAGGATCCCAAATTTTGAAATAGAAAATCAATTTTTGGAACACCGTATCGTAAAGTGGGTTACGAAATAACCAGATTTTTGTAATCATGGCCAGTGCAGTGCTTGCACACTGTTTTGTTCAAACAGTTTTGACAATCGACAAAACCTTCAAACAAGTCAACTTATTACTGAGCAAGAATGAATCTATGACACTTTATTCTCCAATAAAATTCAAGAACAAAGAAAATTTGAGAAAAATAATAATTTATATAAATATAAGAACAGCCAGCCTCATCTTAAAATTACCTGGATATTATTAAAAATTGTCATTGAATTCGCCTGGCATTGCCATCTAGTTTTGTTTTTTTCTTCAAAAGGGATAAGTCAGGTTAATGCTGTGCTAATACAGCATGCCCAATATTCAGAGGTGGAGGCTAGGACACAAGGCTCGAGGCCAAGGCCAAGGACACAAAAATAACCCGAGGCCAAGAACAGCCTTTCCGAGGACAGACCCTCTCCAGGCCAAAGACAGGAATGCTCGAGGCCAAGGCCAAGGACCAAGGACACAGCCACAAGTGTTCTCCAAAAAAAAAGTCTTCAAAAAAGTTTTTCAGGCGATCTCCAATTCATAGGGATACTCAGGATTTTTGATTGGGGGAGGCCTAAACCACAAATCACATGCTATGACGTCATCAAAAATTGTCAAAAGAGGAAATTTTTGTGGGACAAAAATATCGTAGGATGGAAGATCTGAAGTCGTTGCCTGTTGGCACTTAACCCGGATTTTGCAAAGGGAGAGGGCTTAAACCAATAGTTGAAAAGTACTAGTATCCAACCTAGGAAATGTGTTGAGAAAGCTAGCATAACTCAAACGTATCACAGACAGGAGTGTGGGGGCGGGGCCCCTAGCTGCCCAAGGCTTTGGGGGTATGGGAGCAAAGCCCCCAGCCGTTGGGCAATTTTTTGAATTTTTTATAAAAAAAAGCTATTTTAATGCTATTGAATCACAATTCGCAAGTGTTCAGAGCCATTTGAAAGCACTAGATTTTTGACATTATTGAAAGCCAATTGAAAAAATGAAATTGTTTGATCCTCCTTTTACAAGCAATTTAAGTCCAAAACACGTTTAACATCTTGCATTTTAGAGTTAAGTTTTAATTGTAAGTGATTTGTTTCAGGTAGGGGAAAGTAAGGTGCATTGTCTCTCGCAACATTTTAGCAGTAAACAATAATGCACCTAAAGGTTTTCCTTAGAGATTTTTGTTTTGTCATGAGACTAGCCACTTCTAGGGATACATGTTCGACCAGGGGGCCCAGGCCCCCTTAGTTGAAGTTCAATGATTTGTTCAATCAGCGTTTTCCATGGCAAATTTTTTTAAAAGTATTTTGTGCGTAAAAACCGGCAATGTAGAGGTGAATTACTGAATTGTTATCGAAAAATGGTACAATAGATGGTAACACCTTCTAATCATGTTATTGCCGGGCCGAATTTACATCGCGCTGAGCTCCTGGCACTTTGGAGATTTTTGCAACATCTTTCTGCCGAATATAGGTGAAGACCAAAAAAAGTCTTACGATTTGAGCGCGGGGCCCCTAGCTGGTACTGCGTCGTTTTATGGTAAATCCAGCCCTGGCTAATGTATTACCTTCATAAAAAGGCTAGATGTGGGCCTGAGATAGCAACTTTTAGGACAAAAACTCTCCATTTCTTCCGGGTTATACGTTTAAATTGGCAGGAAAAATTGAATCGAGAAAGGCCAGGGGCCCCTGGTCTTCAATATTGTTGTTAGTTACTGTTGTAAGCGAAAAATGCTGAAAAGAAACTGAAGAAACAATTGACTTTTTTGTCACATTTTTGTTATTGGTGAAATTTCAATTGGGGGGGCTGCCCCCGCCCCCCCCCCATTGGCTACGCCTTGCTCCAATAAACGAAAACAAAAAAGGTATTCGAAAATTTTCCGCTAAGTTTCTGTCGTTTTCCAACAAAATTTCAACTGTTCAAAAAATAGTGCTGTCCTTGAGCCGAGGACAGGGCAATTTTCGAGGACTTGAGGCTTCGAGGCCAAGGCCAAGGACTTCAAAATGTGTCCTCGAGGACTCCATCTCTGCCAATATGCCATAGTTATTAATTTGATGTTCATAATTAATATTATTGTTTTATTTGTTTCAGCTTATTTTTGGTGGTTACTATAGAGTTGAATGAGAGTATTACTCGTGGCAGGTTGTCCACAACATAAGCGGTGAAAACAACTGCGATTCAAAAATCGAGCTCAACAATGCAGTGCATCGTTTCAACTCCATGATGCAGATGTTGACCTTTTTTTTTTTTTTTTTTTTGATGAGTTATAAATTCTAATCACAACATTTATTTGGAGTTACGAGTTGGTGCCGAAATTTGATTAAAAGGGAATGAATGCGTTTATACTTCCGATTCAAAGCTTTCGTGGTCGAACAACAATAACATGTTTTTTAACAAAGCTGTAGATAACGCCACATAAAGCGGGACTCGCCAAAAACAGCTGAAAAAGTGGTAAAAAAGATTCCAAAATCAAAAGTGGTAAAAAGATTCTTTGGCCTGCTACCAAAGTTATCCCCATGTTTATGAACAAAAGTATTGCGTTCACCGCATATTCCAGATCAAAAACAGAAGAAAACCTTTATTTTTTTATCTTCATCTACTTTCGCAACAAATCAGTTAAAAACCTTTTTCATTATTTTATGGCCTTCGTCTTTCTTTTACACTGCGAAGCTTCAATGTTTGGCCTATGTACTGTTTGTGGACTTAATTGGGCCGCACGCTATCTTGCTGAGGCTGATTTGGTTTTTTATCGAAAAAGTTTGGGTACCTCTGATCTAATCCTTTCCATTAATTTTAAATGAAGAGGTAAATTAACCATTTTTTATATTACTACACAGAACGAATTTGAACCTCCTGCTGAAATACAAGAAAGAATCCGGCAAAGAGAAAGCGCGGCTGCAAAACGCGTGCAAAAATGCTATGTAAGATTAATATAACCATAAGCGTTTAAATTTGAATATACAATTCTCCATTATTACACATCAGTTACGCTTGGACAATCTCAATGTCAGGTTGCAACCTCAAAATCTAGTTGAGGTGGAGCAAGTAGGCTACAGTTTTTAAGTTTCTGGGACTTAGAAGTCGGTTATCATTGGTGTTTTTATGATGAGAACATAGGCTACATCAAAGTAGGCTACTCGGCAGACTTTCTACTCAACAATCGAGTCGTTGAAGAAAATGGGAGAATGCTCTTTTGTACGCACAAAATTGGAGATCTTTAATTAGAGAGGAAATAGGGCTCATTGTTGTCCTCCGCGCAGTTGAAAGGTTAATCTGCCTTCAACCCTACCGTTGCAGATTGAGCTATACAGCTAATCAAGTCAAGTCTAAAGTTTACAGAGTAGGGCAACGATGTGTCAGACTGTTAGCACTAATCAGCAGCACTGATAACTTTCTAAACCTCAGGTTATTTATTATTAGCTATTTAAAGGTATAGGGTTGGATGCACCAAACTTTGATCAGCGAATCATCAATTTTTCATCTACTACTGGGATGAACTTATTACCGTGTTTCCCCGAAAATAACACCGAGCCCGAATTTTAAAAATGATTTTAATGTAAGCCCTACCCTAAAAATAAGACCTAGGCGATCGGGCGATACTTTTTGTCCTCGAGTGTGTTTTTACTGCTTGAAAAGTTATTGTAGGAATTTAGGATAAAAAGTAGTGCTAGTTAATGAATAGATTAGCTGAATAATGATTATATTCCCATCATTAATTTAAAAGGCATGTGAGAGGAAAAAAGTTCAATGACCTGAGATAACATGAAGATCACGCCACTATTCAATCTATGAATAGCTGTTTTTAAATAAAAATGTGTTATAAGCAGTACTTAAATTGTAAAATTTTGCATGGGGGGACGCTTTTGCAGCTCTGACCTAACGCATTTGGCATGCGAAAGTACTTTAATGAAGATTACGTAATTCCGTCGCCGAAATTCAATGAACACCAAAATGAAAAGGTCTTCGCCGAAAATTGAAGAGTTTTTTCGCCAAAATTAGATGAAGAATTAAGTCTTTTTTGTCTGATCATCCAGCGCTCAAATCTCAATGAGGGGACACCTAAATCTCGATTGGGGGACGCTAAATCTCGATGGGGGTACGCTAACTCTCGATGGGGGACGCGTCCCCATACAATTTAAGTACTGGTTATAAGGAAATAGATATCGGATTTCATATTTAGTGTATTTAAAAATCTCGTAATTTTCTACTTTACAATTTTGTTTTTGATAAATGAAAATAAATGATATCCCTCTGAAATAGGCCCGGGTGTTATTTTTCGAACGAAAATTAATATAAGACCCCGTCTTATTTTCTGGGAAGTACGGTAGATAAAATGAACTATATTCGCACGTTCAGAGGAGTTATTTGAATTAACGTAAAATTGTAAACTTTTTAGTGTAAACTTAGTGTAAAAAATTAGTGTAAACTTTTCCCTCAAAGTTTTGTTAATTCTAGGATCAAACTTAGTCCACATTGGTTCATACAACCGATAGTTTAAAAAAACAAACCAAATTCAGTTACAGCATAGACCGCGTTTAAACGAGAACCGAAAGCAAAATCAATGGGGTTATCTAAAGTTAGGCCAATCGTTTTAGATTAGACTGACGTTGACCCCATCCTTCTTGACCAAGCCGTTTCAGAGATATTCTACTTCAAACATGACGTAGGAGCCTCACTAATCATAGCTTTTATTCGCAACCCTGATATTGATAACGTTGGCGACGCCATCTTAGTTCTATCCTAAGGCAACGCCACAATTAGGCTGAGCCACAGAGGCAATAAAAATTATAATAAAACAAAAACTATAATTAGAAGTTTCTACGTTATGTTTAAAGTAGAATATCTCTGGAACGGCTGGGTCAAGACAAATGGAGTCAACACCAATCTAATCTTAGCAATCCAATACGATTGCAGTAACTTTAGACACCTATCTTGATTTTACCTTTGGTCCTCGTTTAAGCCAACAAAAAGCTGAGATCTAAGTCTATGATTTAATTTTGGTTTTAGTTGGCGATAATGAAAAACTACGATAAAAATATGGAAGTTTTACGTGAAGTACACAAAAGAATAACGAATGAAGATACCGTAACAAACGAGGAAATCATCGAATTGTTTCAAAATTTCCTGGATGTACGTATTAGTTCTGATTAATTGAGAAGTATATCATTCAGTTATAATGTACGTGAACAAGGCCCTTATTTCCTTCTGTCTAACCACTCTAACGCAGAACATCATTTTTTTGGTTCTGTTCGCTAGGTTTTCGTCAGGCTATGCCTCTACAATAAGTGCATTGCAAAGCCCCAAAGAGAACTCTACATGTCTTTCTCAAGGACTCTCGGGAATCGAACCAGGAGCCAATAATCTTTTAGTCACTAACCTGACGCTTAACCAGCTAAAACATCTGTCAGGGCAGACAAAAGGAAAGGCTAAGACACACTCGGCCTAATGGCGAAATTCATTTTGCGATGAAAATCGCATCTTCAGTGTGCAAAATTAGATACGTAACGTAAAACTAATCAGACTGAAGTTATATTTTTATTTTTGAATAACGACTTGCCGACTTAGACAGATGCTTCAATAATTTCTAAAGTTGAGGTAAATTTTTTTGACTGAGCATTCTTCGCGCGTGGACTAAAATGAAACCGAACAAGAAAATCTTTAAAAATTTATCAGAAAAGACAGTGAAGATGTTAAATTAAAAAAAACAATATTGTCGTCAATAGCGCTTCATCATTGCAGTGTATTACCTCAAAATAAATTATGCTGTGTTGTCTAAGCATTTAGTGTTATGGAAATGACATCTACAAACTCGTTAACTGCTCCAGCGTAATACAGCTACTGCAAAATTATACAATTTTTGATCTAACAATCAAATATATGGAATAATTGACTAAATAGCATAACACATAAAATCAATCATTGAAAACTAATCATCATAACTTGCCACGCCAATGGCAAAGCAAGGCTTCGACTTCCTCCGCTACATTCCTCCAGTTAAAGCACTAGCAGTGTGGGCAGAGAAGGCATCGGGACAGGTAGTAAGTAGTTCATTATTTGATGTTCTTAATTACGATTCGATGATGTAACCTTTGTATACTCGTACACAAAATGTCCTCATTTATAGTATTGAAGTTTGCTGGGAAAAAATTAACACTTTCAACTTACATTAAAGAGAGCTTGCGTTCCTTAATTTTGCAAGAGTAATTAGTTACTGCTACGCGTAAATTAATTCTTTCGGATATGGAAAATTTTTCTGTGTTTGATTAAAAGACATTTAAAGTCATTTTAAAGTTTCCGATCAGTGGTTGAGTCGATAGAACGTTTGCTATTGAAACGGTAGACTCGGGTTCGAGTCCCGATCAGGTCAAACCAAAAGCTATAAAAATTGATATTTACAGCTTTTCTGCTTCACGTTAAGCAGTAAGGACAGCGCGCACCAACTGCGGCAGTGTGGTAGACAGGTAGGCCACTTGACCCTAGTGCCCTTCGCTGCCTCCAGGCGATAGTAGCTTAATGAATCAAGAATTAAAAGCAGTGACCGTTTTATTTTTAGTCTGTAAAACCTATGAAGAAGAATGCATTGAAGTTTCCAGCAGCAGGCAGGGAAGAAATTGGGGATTCTATGCCACAAGTGCCCTACCCCTCCAGAATGTAGTCCAATGAGTAAAAATAGTCCATGAGCAAAAATGTGGCAAATTTCTGACATTCATTTACTAGCAAAAAGCTATCACTGATACTACAGATTTTTTTAGGTTTTTTTTTGTTTTACCAAGTTTTTTTTTTATGTTATGTGCAAGTGGCAGCTTCTGGCCATTGTTGTTATGATGACGTCATTTTTGTCCCAAAGAGAAATTCGGCTGTTATATTCGTTATTGGTATCAAATTTCTAGTCTTGCTTGTTGAGCATGAACTCAAAGTTTTGAGGTGACTTTTATTTTAGCAATGGCCGTTTTTGTCATTATTCTAGATGAAGGCCATACGACAAAAGCAGCGGCAGGTTTTAAACTTGACGATAAAAATGCCAAACTTGATTTATTTATCGGTATTTAGGACAGTTATGATTGCTTTTTTGCCAGATAGTTTTAATAACTTACTTCGACAAAACATTTTCCAAGAAACTGATGTAAGTTGACAAATCTTCCGATTGAATGAAAAATGCTACTAAAGAACTAGTTTTGGATTTTTAACAAATGTGCAAACTCCTACGTGATGCACTGATCAAATGAAAGTAGAAGTTCCATTTTAGACTTATTGGTCAATTGTGCTGTTGTTAAGTAGTTTGAGCGAAACTTTATGCTGGTGGTATTTACGAAAGCAAGATATATTATAGTGGAGCAAATATTAAGAAGAGAGAGAACTGTAGTATAGATCACCGATTAATGATCTGCTGATGTCTGCAGCAAGCATGGAATGTTGGGAAATCAAATTCTTCTGGTCAAGTGCATGTGCCAATTCTTCGAGAAACAAACTTTCGCAAGAAGCTAATCACTACCCTCTCCCCGAAAAAATGGTTTACAGTTCTGAAGCTTAATCGAAGACCAGTAATTTCCTTCCTATAATGCTAAATTAAGTTGCAGTCGCTCGTCGGTAACCTCTAGATAGGATTAAATAACGTATCTCGAGCGATAGCGCTAAACTAACAAATGATTACGCAGGTAGATTTAGTAAAATGTACAGAATCGGCGCATTTGTAAAATAAGCTCCATATGGCATTTCTTCGTTAGTTCATTTCTTGGTTTGTGTAATGAGAATGATTTCTGGGAAGATCAGAATTAATTTGCAATATAACGAATTAAGTAGCAGGGGTAGGGGCGCATGCGAAACAGAGGAACAGGTTTTTCTGAATATGGACTAAAGAATTTTGTAAGACAGTCCTTACCAAACACTTTCTTACGTGTTTTCAGTCATAACGGTGCCCATATGTATTATACATTAAGCGAACACAACTAACTAAAAGTTCTAGTATCAAACATCCTCTTTTACCACGAAGCCCTGGGTCAAAATGTAGTCATTCAAGAAACATAGGTCCCCACTCATAATGTTGCTGCGAGTTAAATACCTGCAAATTGGCTTAACTTACCATACAGAAGTCAATACAGCAAAAATTGACATAGATCGTGACGGGCTTTCGTTGAAAGCATTGATACAAACACGAGTTTCAGTTTATAAGAATGATTCCGAGATGTAATTTAATTGAGTAAATTGACATAGTAACGTGTTTTACTTAAATGGATTCACAAAAACGTTTTCAAACAAACAAATTCATACCGAGGAGTTTTTTTATGGATTTATGCAGATGCATCCCTAAGTAGAATGGATTGATACAGACTTGTATCAAGATTAGAAGATTGATTCAGAGGCGTGTTTACTGGAATGGATTGATGCAGATGCATCCTTTAGTAAAACAGATTGATACAGAGACTTGTCTCAAAGTCAGATGATTGATTCAGAAGTGTGTTTACCGGATTGGATTGATGAAGAGACGTGTTTAATCGAATAGATTGATGCAGAGGCTGGTTTAATCGAACGGATTGATGCAGCGGCTTGTTCAATCGAACGGATTAATACAGTGGCTTGTTTAATCGATTGGATTGATAAAGATATGTGTTTAATCGAATGGATTGATGCAGGAGCTTGTTCAATCGAATGGATTGATGCAATCGCTTGTTTATTCAAATGGATTGGTGAAAAGACGTGTTTAATCGAATGGATGGATGCAGTGGCTTGTTTTATCGAATGGATTGATGCAGGGGCTTATTCACTCGAATGGATTGATACAGTGGCTTGTTTAATCGATTGGATGGATGCAGGGGCTTGCTTAATTGAATGGATTAATGTAGGGACTTGTTTAATCGAATGGAGTGATAAAGAGACGTGTTTAATTGAATGGATTGATGCAGTGGCTTGTTTAATCGAATGGATTGATAAAGAGACGTGTTTAATTGAATGGATTGATGCAGTGGCTTGTTTAATCGAATGGATTGATAGAGACGTGTTTAATGGAATGGATTGATACAGGGGCTTCTTTAAACAAATAGATTGATGAAGAGACGTGTTGAATCGAATGGACTGATGAAGAAACGAGTTAATCGAATGGATTGATGCAGGGGCTTGTTTAATCGATTGGATGGATGCAGGGGCTTGTTTAATCGAATGGATTGATGCAGTGGCTTGTTCAATCGAATGGATTGATGCAGTGGATTGTTTAATCGATTGGATTGATGAAAAGACGTGTTTAATCGAATGGATGGATGCAGTGACTTGTTTAATTGAAAGGATTGATAAGGACGTGTGTAATCGATTGGATTGATGCAGGGGCTTGTTTACTGGAATGGATTGATAAAGAGACGTGTTTAATCGAATGGATTGATGCAGGGGCTTGTTCAATGGAATGGATTGATATGTCGGGGCTTGTTTAATCGAATGGATTGATGCAGTGGCTTGTTCAATCGAATGGATTGATGCAGTGGCTTGTTTAATCGATTGGATTGATGAAAAGACGTGTTTAATCGAATGGATGGATGCAGTGACTTGTTTAATTGAAAGGATTGATAAGGACGTGTGTAATCGATTGGATTGATGCAGTGGCTTGTTTACTGGAATGGATTGATAAAGAGACGTGTTTAATCGAATGGATTGATGCAGGGGCTTGTTCAATCGAATGGATTGATATGTCGGGGCTTGTTTAATCGAATGGATTGATGCAGTGGCTTGTTCAATCGAATGGATTGATGCAGTGGCTTGTTTAATCGATTGGATTGATGAAAAGACGTGTTTAATCGAATGGATGGATGCAGTGACTTGTTTAATTGAAAGGATTGATAAGGACGTGTGTAATCGATTGGATTGATGCAGGGGCTTGTTTACTAGAATGGATTGATAAAGAGACGTGTTTAATCGAATGGATTGATGCAGGGGCTTGTTCAATCGAATGGATTGATATGTCGGGGCTTGTTTAATCGAATGGATTGATGCAGTGGCTTGTTCAATCGAATGGATTGATGCAGTGGCTTGTTTAATCGATTGGATTGATGAAAAGACGTGTTTAATCGAATGGATGGATGCAGTGACTTGTTTAATTGAAAGGATTGATAAGGACGTGTGTAATCGATTGGATTGATGCAGTGGCTTGTTTACTGGAATGGATTGATAAAGAGACGTGTTTAATCGAATGGATTGATGCAGGGGCTTGTTCAATGGAATGGATTGATATGTCGGGGCTTGTTTAATCGAATGGATTGATGCAGTGGCTTGTTCAATCGAATGGATTGATGCAGTGGCTTGTTTAATCGATTGGATTGATGAAAAGACGTGTTTAATCGAATGGATGGATGCAGTGACTTGTTTAATTGAAAGGATTGATAAGGACGTGTGTAATCGATTGGATTGATGCAGTGGCTTGTTTACTGGAATGGATTGATAAAGAGACGTGTTTAATCGAATGGAGTGATGCTGGAGCTTGTTTAATCGAATGGATTGATACAAACGTGTTAAATAGAATGGATTGATGCGAGGGCTTTTCCAGTTAAATGAATTGATGAAGAAACGTGTTGAATCGAATGGACTGATGAAGATACGTGTTTAATCGAATGGATTGATGAAGAGTCGTGTTTAATTAAATGGATTAATGCAGGGGCTTGTTTTATCGAATGAATTGATGCAGTTCCTTGTTCAATCGAATGGATTGATGCAGTGGCTTGTTTAATCGAATGGATTGATAGAGACGTGTTTAATGGAATGGATTGATGCAGGGGCTTCTTTAAACAAATAGATTGATGAAGAGACGTGTTGAATCGAATGGACTGATGAAGAAACGTGTTAATCGAATGGATTGATGCAGGGGCTTGTTCAATGGAATGGATTGATATGTAGGGGCTTGTTTAATCGAATGGATTGATGCAGTGGCTTGTTCAATCGAATGGATTGATGCAGTGGCTGGTTTAATCGATTAGATCGATGAAAAGACGTGTTTAAGCGAATGGATGGATGCAGTGACTTGTTTAATCGAATGGATTGATAAAAAGACGTGTTTAATTGAATGGATTGATGCAGCGGCTTGTTTAATCGAATGGATTGGTATAGGGGCTTGTTTAAATGAATGGATTGATGTAGAGACGTGTTGAATTGAATGAATGAAGAGACGTGTTTAATGGAAGGGATTGATGCAGTGGATTGTTTAATCAAATGGATTGATGCAGAGCTTTGTTTAAACGAATGGATTGATGAAGAGACGTGTTTCATGGAATGGATTGGTGCAGGGGCTAGTTGAACTGAAAATATTAATAGATAGAAATGTGTTTAGCCGAATGAGTTGATAAAGAGACGTGTTTTAATCGAATGGATTGATGCAACGGCGTGTTTACTTGAAAGGATCGATGCAGATACTCGTTTAAATCGAAAATCTTGATGCAGTGGCGTATTATTTTAGAACAGATTGATGCGAAGACGTGTTTTAGTTGCTTGATGTGGAGTGTATAAGATTTGTTCCGTAAAGAACAAGTGATTTTTTTGGTGATAATGCAAAATTTAAGGGATTAAAGATTATCTCGTAAAACTGCCGAGTTAAACGTTCTAACTACACTTAGAGAAGATTATTGATTTGCTGTTCATTGCTGAAGAACAACGGAAACGGTCATTGACTCTAGTAGTGATTGAAAAAGATGGGCTGAAGCAGCTGAATGATTTGCTAATGACTTCTAGCCAAAACTTTATTATTGCTAAATCAGAAATGAAGTTATTTAACTCAAAGCAACATTGTGACTAGTTTTCTTGAGAGAAGCATTTTTCCCAGGGTTTAGAAAGGACCTGGCAGGGAAATAATATCATGTAGTTCCGCTGAACATACAGGCTCAAATCCAAACGGGTTTTCCAAAAACGTAAATAAACTTACCAAAAGTTGAGAAAATTTTAGCAGCACAAACAACGTGCTTAATTTTGTCCATAATAACAAATGCGTCATTCAGAGATAATAACTTGAAAGAACCTCAAGCAATACGCAAAAATTGTCGAGTGGTTTTGAACTGACTGGGGGGGGGGGGGCAATCAAGCAAAATTTAGACACATTTAGAGGTAGGTAGATACATTGTGGCTAACATTCAAAATGTAAAAA
Organism: Trididemnum nubilum; assembly: GCA_963965965.1. NCBI lineage: Eukaryota > Metazoa > Chordata > Ascidiacea > Aplousobranchia > Didemnidae > Trididemnum > Trididemnum nubilum. The sequence continues at coordinate 44,833 of CAWYPQ010000084.1, forward strand.
CAAGATTGCGAAACGACTGAATGGAAGATGCAGTGAATGTCGGGGAGAGGGAAAATTGTGGCATTACCCCACAATAATCAGTAAAGTACCATAAGCGATGTAAAAATAAGCCATCGTTTCAAATCAATATTGCTAGAATATGCACGCACGTGCATGAAAATACACAAAGCCACACACAAAAGATGAGAAGTTCAGAGATCTGTATTTGAAAATCCATGAAACGAACGGCAAATGTCTCAAAAATCATGCTAATGTGGACACTTGAAATAGAAAAAGGGCCAAATGCTTTTTTCTTTACACCCATTTCAACGTTTAAGACTGCTAAAGACTCAGCGCGACATTTCAGGAGTCAATGGACTCTGTCAACCATGTAACCAAATGTTGGAAAGTTACACTGAAAAAGCATCCACGTTGTATTGAGATTATTCGAGAACTAAAAATGCAGTTTTGTGGTGCCTATTACTTAAAATTAGTTACAGAAAACTATCTAAAGGCTTTGTGGCCGAAAGTTTTCATCGTTCTGTTAAAACGCAATCATAACTGACAAAAGAGGTATCAAACTACCACCAATGTAGTTTAATGTGCTCAATTATTCAAGTCCTCTCAGGAAAGCTGATATTCTGCTGATACAACAGCAGCATTGCAACAGAGTTTCTTGAGAAGGAACAAATTTTGCTGCATGTTGAGAAGTTTTGTTTGTAACGCAAATGTGACGTCATTGCTGCCACACTAACGGGTAAATTATTTACCCCACTATAGGGTGATAGCTAACTATGGCAGTTCAAAAAATCTTTTGCCACTGTTCATGGACTAATTGAAGACATCTTTTAAAAATGTCGAACTGCCTATAAAAAAGTTGTGTGTAATTAATGTGTAAATAAATTTTTAGAACTAATTCGTTTCTGTCAACTTATGGTCTATTCATACATATGAACTGAGCAGTCTTCGTGTGTCAAAACACCACAACGCAAGGCATGTGTTTTCAAATTTCGGGCCATGTTGGTAGTCTTTTGTCGTGCAATACTATCAAAAACGAGTTGAATGCTAGATCCCCATTATGTCTTAATTTCTCAAGGACACATTGCTAGTTTGGGAATTCAGCCTAAAACCAGTAACGTTTTGATCATTAGCCTGACGCTCTACCTCTAAGTTACAGAGCACCCTGTTGATCAACTGAAGTTATAATCACAAATCGGCTGAAATGGCTTTGAAGCCGTAATCAGGAACTTCGGTTTGACGTAAAATCAATGCGCATTTGTATGATGCATACGCATCAGCGCATGCGTTTTATTTAGGATATTAACTCGATTTAGCCATCGTAAGGCACGTGCAGAGAAAATATTAACAGCCTATTGGCATCAGGGATTGAAAAAAGCAAGCGCAACGAGCTATATAGTATAAATACAGAGACTAGAGAACATACGAGCAAAATCGATTACGACAACCGCTGTATGGGGCCAGTGGCGTCGCTAAGAGTGGTGACACCCGGGGCGGAATTTCGCGGTGTTGTGGCGTGAAGGAACTGATCATGTTTATAGCGCGTGCAAATGCTGCAATCACGCAGACCATGTACCAAATGATTTATCCGAGTGAACCAAATTCCGAACGCTTCAACTTGTTTCTGTGTCATGTTTTTGCTATGTATCAGCGTTGCTCCATATCTGCCTCGTTTGAGTGATTCAGATTTCCAAACGAATGGTTTTCTATCTTTTTTTATCTGTGGGCGCGCGAGCTCAAGTTAGTTTCTTTTTTGCCAAATTTCGACGTCATTAGGACAAAAGAGGCAGAAATGGAACCTGTATATAAAACTTGTTTCGGGCGTGGCATCACATAGTATAGTATAATCACATAGAGTCATATAGTCATGTAATCGTATAGTCATATAGTCATATAGTTATAGATATAGATGTATAGATATATAGGGATGTAGAGTTGATACAGAGCTTACACAAAGCTTACAGAGTTTTTAGAGTTAAGCGTTTTAGAATTCTAAGCGCTTTAGAATTTGACCGTTTGTTACTAATTTTTGGCTTGATAAATTTAACAAGAATAATCACAAAAACAGCATTGGTGTGCAATTTAACAATGAAGACATAGGAGTCAGATTAGCGCAACCTTAAGTCATCATCCTACATCCATCCTCGACCATTCATCACTTCCATAATTGGTGACCCCTGTGGCGCAATTCCTTCTGGTTGTCGTGCCACGCAGCAACAAACGAAATGCAGGCCTTGCTCGGGCAAACTACCCCCACAATTGGCGAACCCGACGACGGAACGAACTTCGGAACGAACAATGAAGACAAAAAGAAAGACCGCGAAAAGGACGAGAAATTTTTCAACAACTTTCGTTTCCGACTGCACAAACGAAGAACCAAACTAACGGTAAATCGTTATGATTGTCATAAATTTTTCAAAAAATAAAAATAAAATAAGCTACGCCTGCTTCGGCAAGTCAATGTATTTCCTATTGTATTGTTTTAACCAAGTTTATTCGTCTACCGCTTTGCTAACATGCAATTATATTGTTTCCGTTTTAACCAATTTTTTGAAAAACATAAATAGATGAATCAATAAGTGTTACTATTGCGTGTGTTTAGCAGCTGATGAAAACGCATTATATTTATAGAAACCACTCTCCCACGAAATAACTGTGTTTTCAACCGTTGAGGTCTTTCAACTTTTGATTTCCATCAGCAGCAACTATGATTATTGCTGGTTGCAATGTTGAAGTAATGATTAATTCTTTTTCCTTTTTACCACCGTTTCGTAGAGCATTTTTTCGCTGAAGGAGACTTGAGCAAAACGCTATATAACGATTTTTCTTTCTTTTTTAACTGAAGAAAGACTAAATTAAAACATTTGCCCGCGCTCAGCTAAAATTTTTACGTTGTGTATATTGTCTCGAGTAATCAATTGCATTGCTGCAAGCAACCTCAGGGAGCACATTCCCGCAACTCATCACGGCGACATGCCGACACCAGACGCAAAGTTCTGGGCATTTCTATGTATGTCTTGTCCTTGCGCAGTAATCGGAGCTCACAGACTCCGACAAGCGCATATTTTTCTTCCCAAGTGGAGGAAAGTAGAGCTGGTCGCATGCAAATGGAAGCTCTTTTCGGAATTTTTTAGCGTTTGCAGATTCCTTTTATTTTACCCTTCTAATTAATAACACGTCACATTTTTTGAATTTTAGCTGAAATTTATGCATTATATCGCGCAACTTAATGTAGCATTTAACTGTTTTCTAATCGCAAATGATTTTATAATGTTTCTGAATTTTGTAGTATTTTAAAGTTTCAATCAAACTGGCAAGGCAGCACAGGCAAATTTGAATTGGATTTTGTTTCGTTGTTCTTAGTACGTAGTAGTTAACCTTGATGTCACCTATTTTTCAAACAAAAGTGATACTTTGCATCGTTATGTTTATGGTCAAAAGCTGAGTAGTTCTCTATCACCCTTTTGCCGCTAAACGTTGCTTTTGTTCTGTGATTTTTTGTTTGTTGCCCTTTAATTTTGTTTTTGCATCAACTTTGAGCACTCACAGCAGCCATCACACTGCGTTTTCTGCTCCACATAGCAGCGTCCAACACTGTCGGACGCTAGAAGTCGGAAACAACGCCTTCCCAGGCGTGCGCTCATTGTCGACGATAGTCCTTCAGACCTTTTTTTTAGCTGCTATGCTTACTTGTCCAATGTTTACTTCTTTAGCAAGCACTTGCTTCATTTCAGCGCTGACGATCATGCAAATTGTGATCTGCCACTAATTGGCTCAACTGCTTAAGTCCACAATCCGCATGCTCTGACGAGACATAATCATTCGCCTCACAGTAACGTTCACCACGGCTGTGTATAGACCCATGACTGTCCAAGAGTGAAAGGAAAAGCGACTACCAGCAGTCCTCTTGTCCTAACGAAGGACGCACATCACTATGGCACGCACTATAGTCACTTTGCTTGCACATTGTTATATGTTTTATGTAATATAGGGCATTGTTCTACGTTGTTTTTCCAGCGGCCAAGAACCAATTTCGTTTTCCAAAACAGTGACACAGAGTCTGCGAATTTTGAGTTTGTGCAACGAAACCTCAGGAAAATCCTCTCAAATGTGTTCATAAGCCAAATCAGTTCGATTATTGACCTCTTTTTGAGCACTATTTTTGCCAATGTTTGGGAAGTGCTGCCATTGTCGCAAAAAGAAGTGATTTTTACCCCTGAAAACTAAAATAAGTTGAAAGCGCCGAAACCCGCAAGCGATACCTAACGTATAATCACAATTCATTATTTTTGCGTAATGTTATCATATTATTTTTAAGCGTGATATATATCATAATATGAATTATATTGTTTGCAATTTTATCTCTCCTCTATATATATGTTTGCATATCGATATAATGGCTAACGGATAACATTTTAGATCATTTTGATGTGTTCAACAGGAAGTTGACTTCGTTTGGTCGGCTCTGGGCTAGGCGTAGCGGATTCACAATCTTACTCTCTTCTTCGTGAAGATTGGTTTAGAGCGGGATTGTGTCTCCGCTGTGCATGGTCTAGAAGATGGCGAAATGGAGTGACCTTCCTTGCCTCGCCTAATACTGTATTGTAGATGTAGTGCATCATAAATGTTTTGTGTTATGTTCATGCTATGTGAATTAATTCAACAGTTAGAGTTAGAGACTAAATACCCAAATATACAATCTTTTAAGCATGGAAGTAATTGATTGTTCTCAAAAATAAAAAATAATTTATATGTTTTAAATAATAAGTGTTTTAATTTTTTTCGCCATGTGTTTTTTTTAGAAGAATTAATACTACACTTTTTCAGGTTCGTTTTTACTTTCAACATGAAGCGACACCGGGATTCGGGTCACTCGGATAGAAGCAGACGGAAGAAGAAAGAAGAGGAAGACACCAGTCAAGCGGCACCCCATGAACGTTTTCCTCACGCCACCACATCTTCATCAAGCAAACCCCAAATTAACTTTGTTTAATGTCTTTTTTCCGTGGGGAGTATTGTGGCGTGAAGGAACTGATCATGTTTATAGCGCGTGCAAATGCTGCAATCACGCAGACCATGTACCAAATGATTTATCCGAGTGAACCAAATTCCGAACGCTTCAACTTGTTTCTGTGTCATGTTTTTGCTATGTATCAGCGTTGCTCCATATCTGCCTCGTTTGAGTGATTCAGATTTCCAAACGAATGGTTTTCTATCTTTTTTTATCTGTGGGCGCGCGAGCTCAAGTTAGTTTCTTTTTTGCCAAATTTCGACGTCATTAGGACAAAAGAGGCAGAAATGGAACCTGTATATAAAACTTGTTTCGGGCGTGGCATCACATAGTATAGTATAATCACATAGAGTCATATAGTCATGTAATCGTATAGTCATATAGTCATATAGTTATAGATATAGATGTATAGATATATAGGGATGTAGAGTTGATACAGAGCTTACACAAAGCTTACAGAGTTTTTAGAGTTAAGCGTTTTAGAATTCTAAGCGCTTTAGAATTTGACCGTTTGTTACTAATTTTTGGCTTGATAAATTTAACAAGAATAATCACAAAAACAGCATTGGTGTGCAATTTAACAATGAAGACATAGGAGTCAGATTAGCGCAACCTTAAGTCATCATCCTACATCCATCCTCAACCATTCATCATTTCCATAGTGTCACCCTTCCTAATGTATAGTATGCCGCAAAACGTTATATATGAAACATAGCGGTACTACTTCATTACTGTAGATAGCTGTTGTTATTTGGCTAGCTCAACAACTACTCATTGTAAGATTCTAAAACTTGGAAGTATGAACAGCACAGAGATGGAAGTCGGTTTGGGTTTTTCGGGTCGGGTTCGGGCCGGGTTTCGGGCCTAACTTTCCAAAGAGAAATCGGGCTCAATCGAGGGCACACTAGCTAATAATTTTTTTTTCATTCGGACATATATCTCAAAACTAGATTTTTCTGCGCCGACGGCCGAAGTGACTCTGCGTGAGAACAATCACTTCATGTTTGTTTGGTGATGTGATTGGTAATTCTGCTTACAATTGATTGATTTATTTGTGTGTTTTTGTTTTATTTCTTTCTAAACAAAAAAACTGGTTTGCAGCTCATTAACATCCAAATATCTAGCATAGCTTACTTAATGAACTGGAAAAACTACTGTTGGGCGGAATCGGGCTTCCTTATGAGGCCTCGGTTTCGGGTCGGGTTTGGGCTTACTTCTTCGGGTTCGGGCTGAACCAACTCGGCCCGATTCTATCTCTGGAACAGCATTATCAGGCGCGTAACCAGAAATCCGCAGTGGGTAGAGGGACTGTGTTCGAGGGTCTGGTAGCTCCGCCGGAGAGACCATTGGGGGCTGCAGGCAGAGCCTCTAGCACTCGAAAAATTTTGTTTTTTTGCAAAAAAATTTAGCCTTATTTTGATAAAAACTCTTGTTTTTCCAGCGTGGCATCAGGGCGAACTCTGGTTGCATAAAAATTTGCAGTGCTAAAACATGATTAGACTCTGGCGCGCAGTCAGAAATCTGCAATGGGGGGCGTTGTTTCGGGAGTCTAGGGACGGAGGCCCCAGCTCTCGAAAAACTTATATTTTTTTGCAAAATACTTAAATTTAGGCCTATTTCGAAAAAAAATTAAGGCTCTTGAAATGTGGCATAGAATTAACAGTGCAAAAACATGATTAAACTGGTTGCATAGATTATCAATGGCTATGTGGCACTTGTGGCAGGTAGCTAATGGTAAAAACTTGTGGCAGGTAGCTAATGGTAAAATTTCAGTTCTCTTATTTACAAGCTGTTATCTTAAATCATAAAATTTTATATTTCAATGAAACTCAAAAGGAGTAAACCATTTCGTCTATATTTAATAGATAAAGATAATTGGTAGGAGGGGTAATGGAACGATAATGGAGTCGAAATGATTGGTAATTAACTAATACTAAAAAGTCACCACCCCCCTATTCCTGAACTTCTACTTTTTTTTATGAAATCTATATTCAGCATGTTTCCGCACGCGATCAAATTTGATTGCTTAGTATGGCGATTTTTCAAAGTTTTGACTGATTTGTGATTTCAAATGGCTCCAAAGATGTACTTACTCAGCACGCAACCCAATTGAGACATTTTTCAGGCAAAAAAGATTTACCTTTGGGCTCAAGCTACCCCTTAACAAAATCCTGGTTATATGTACGTGAAACACATGTGGCAGCTTGATTCGAAGACCGAACAGTCCTTTTGTTGTCTCCTAGGCCAAGCAACTTGGTGAATAAAATGTAATTACAATTATTGCTTTAGATGTGCATTTGTAGTACATGATAAACCAGTACTTGCGGAGAATAACTTCTACAGGACAAAGAGTCTAAACATTTTTTGCTTCAAAATTTAAACTGAATTTAACCTTGTAAACTTTATCTCTTTCTTTGTACATGTGAAATACGATATCGACCCGCCCCTATTTCTCATACGTAATCGGCAACTGTAGCCCTTTTTCGCTGTAACAACGAGAGAAACAAGAATGAACAATACAGTTCATACATTGAATCATATTTGCGGATAGTGTTTGTATCGATATTTATCAAAAAATATAGTTGACTTATATCATAACATACTCGTACTACAGCAAGAGCAATGTGACTAAATAGTTTTAGTTAGCTCATCATGGGAAGGAAATGCTAATAAACGGCATAGTTTACGCAGTTGGTCAGTTCTGTTTCGAACTGTTAGTTGTCATCAGTTGAAACAAAAAACGACTTTTAATAATTGCCGATTGAAAGAATGTTAGTTCATTTACGAGAATAGTACAATATGCCACGGTTAAGTTACCACAGTCAAAAGTATCCATTACTAATCATATCTTCGTTTCTAAAATAAAAAAGAAAAAGACTATTCAACCAGAAATTTTTATCTACTTTTTAATTAATTCTAACCGAATTTAAATTCTCTCGCAAAAACAAACCTCAAACCTAAACCCAGCCCAAAACCTGTGAAAAGTAAATCAAATGTGCGGATAAATATTCCTGTTCCTCATTTTCGTTTTATTCTCTTCAACTAAGGAATTTTCAGTGAAATAGTGACTCGATCCCAAATAAAAAAGTGTTTTTTAAAGTATTGAAACTACTTTTGCAGCGACTGTTTTACCTTGTTGACTAGTGTTAACTTTAGCTCAAGCCAATAAAATTGCTGAGTGCAAAATAAATGAGGAAACATTTCAATTTTTTTCATCTCCCAAATAAATGTCCGGCGCAGCACCAAGCATAAAAGAAACAAGCAGAACAGATGACGTCATTGAGGATGAGCTGAAAAAACGAAAGGGATCTGTCGGATTCAAAATCGACTGCGACACCTTAAAGATCCTTTCCGAGACAACCAGTTCAGCAGGATTGCATAGCGACTCAGACCCTGCAGTGATATCTTCGAAATCCGGTACTTCAACAGATGACAATCTTCCAAGCTCTGCTTCTTCTCAGAAAAGATCACAGAAACGAGTGCCGGTTGTAATCATTTCCGAAGCAGGTGATGGTAATTTTTGATTGGTCGAGTGTGCAGTAGTTTTTCATCTTTAGTTTGAGAATTTTTTAGAGAGGCTAAAAGATAACCAAACAACTGACGGTTCATAATCTCATGATAAGTGTGACAAGCGGCATACAGGGTGGGGTGGACAATAAGTCGGTATCATACAACTATTGCTCAAAAGTGCTTCAAGATTTTATTATTAATGGTAGACACTTCATTCCAGTCTTGTTTTAGTTCCTAGTAGGCCTGCTTAGCAAGTGTAACCTTCCGGTTCAAAGGACGCATCCTAATGCGGTGGACCGGCTCAGTTGAACAGCCCAAGAGCAACTCTCCAGCTTGGGTTAATAACCGAAGTATCCGATTAAACTTCTACTTGTGGCTACGTTGAAGTGTGACGCTACACAAGTAATGCGAAGTGTTTTGAAATGTGCTGCCTAGAACGTTAAAAGAAATATTTAAGAATATTGTTATTGTGTTTCTGTACATCTTCTTTTGGCCAGTTGTGTCTGTGGAAGGTCTCGATGAGCCAAAAATGGGGGTCACGACTTTTTGATGTGAATTGGTAAGAATTTCACATCAAAACGTCTTAGGGGAAAAACGTGAAACACGACCCAGAAAATTGCTGTGCGAATTCGAAGACGCAATTAGTTCTGTGAATTTAAAAATATCGTCAAAAAACAACTCCAAATTGAGCGGCAATAATTTGGATTACAATTTGTGTTTTGCGCATGGAAGTACAGTGAGTACAACGCTAAAACTTCCCAATGAAACAAATTTAGTTTAATTATTGCTTGGACTGTAGGAAGGTTCTTGGCAATCCTCCGGGCCGAGGGGTGATCCTTTTGCCACCCCGAGGATGAATTGAACTAGCTCTTTGTGTTACCATTGGCCTGATTTAGGTCATCACTCATCAGTTTTTAGGGCACCCCGCGGAGAGCTTGCGAATTTTAAATATTGACTAACTAGAAGTAAAAATCAAGAACAATAGGCTGTATTTCTAATCCAGGGCAACTACGTTGCTTTTCGATTATATTACCGTATTCACGTAATTTTAATCATTTGTGTTTCAGAATTCTACCAGAAGTGGCACATATATGACCACACTTGCAATCGCAACAACTACCCGAAACTTCTCCTCGTTACTGCCATATTTCTCGCTGTATTTTTCGCAATTCGTTTGTACGAAATATACGCGCACTTGCATCATATGTAATAAATACACTTTTTGAAGATTGTTGGGTAATGAAAAGTACGCTTTCTATCATAAGGCTCAATTGCAATGGAGAATTAAAAGTTGGAAAATATCTATCTGATTATGCATGACAGTTCTTGTTGGGAAAAACATTTTAGAATCTCAAAGTAGAATAAAAAGCTAAAGACACAATTAAGCTTGCCCGCATGACCACAAAAGACAGCAAACGTGGGTTAAATAATGCGGTCTTGCAATAAAAAAAATTGCGGTAATACCATTAACAGTAAAAAAATTTAGCAAAAGCATTTACAACTTGCTTTGATCAAACGTCATTGAGCTCTTTAACTGGTTTGAAGGAAAACTTCACATACGCCATTTTTAATTAAATACCCGTAGATTGTAGCAGCAGAGCACACACCATTGTTTCAAATCATTATCGCTATTATTACCAAACAGTTTACTGATACGAGGTGTCATTGCACATTGCAAAAGCCAAAACTTTGGCGGTAAATTGAACAAAATTAAATCACTTGATTACGAAATAAAATAAAACTACGAAATACAAACTAAAACACAAATAGGCAAAAAAAGAAACTAAAACAAGCTACATATAATTCAGCCATTCTTTTTAAACTGTAAAAAACTGCAAGAATTTATCATAAAGTTACCAAATTAAAGTTCTTGTTGTCAGACCAAGTAAACATCAACGGCAACTACGAAAAGGCAGCTACAAATATTAACAATGCTATTAAAATAGCAGAGTCGTAATTTTCTAATGTAGGTACTTCGAAATAGCAATAGAAAATGCAGATATAACATCTTAATTGCTAAAAGTAACATATGTAGACCATATTAAGGATAAATGTGCGATCTATTTTTCAGAGCTTAAAACTGAGTATTGTCGCAAATTTCTTTTTTAGTGTTTGCAGCAGAACATTTAAGCAAGCTGTACAAAATAACACACCGCAGTTTAGTACCTAAATGAAACAAAAGTGCTGAAAATTGCAGAGTTCAACCTACTGATTGCCAATAAATACATGAATTAGCACCAGCGCAAGAAATAAAGAGGGAAAAAAGAAATTTTTTTTGCGGAAAATTAGTTTTCTGCTAATTAAGTGTATAGAAACAAGCTTCGTGTGAAGAATTCTTTTGATTTAAAGTCTCCTCTGTCGCTGGCGGTTTATGGTGGCCAGCATTAAGCTTATATAAGAAGTAAGAAGGTCATCCATCTTGTAGCCCTAAAACAGAAAAATGAACTTGAAGCTGAAAGTTTCAAGAAAAGCAAATAGTGTTGAGTAACATATTTACACAAAATCATACAACCCAAAGTTCTTGCTCCAACCAAAGCCACACAGAAAACTGGAAGTAAACTTGAAAGTTTCAAAAAAGCAAAGAAAAGAAAAAAAAAGTTCGTTCAATTGTGGATCAAGGTTTCACTTGAGACTTCAAAAGTCTCAAGAACAGTTTGGAATGCGCACTTGCCCGGCAAAATATGTTTAAATTTGTGTTACATAGCATAATCGCTTAAAGACATCATCACTTCTGCCACTGCTGATTTTTTTTTTTTGGTATTTTTTGCTGATCTTTGCGTGTCCGTTTATGATTATTTTATGAAATGATATCTTCTCATGCAAGTTCCCTTTTAGTTTAATTAAACCAAAAGCAAAAAAAAAAGAAATGAAAATAAACATGCAAATAAACACGAGAAAAAACTAATTCGAAATCAAATGATAAGTAAAAACTAACTAAATTTAACACTAAAATAAAGTAAAAAACGACTACGAAAACTTTCATTTAAACTTACCAACGGCGTCTCACACAAGAGTTTGTTCCCCTTCACCAGGTTTCCGATCGTCATGTGGAAGTAGGTGTTGCCACTGCTCCAGTTGCTAATCTTCGTGAAAGGGAAAGTGGAGAGAATCTAAAACAGTTGAAATAAGCAGGACTTTGAATAACTGTAAACGATACGTAAGAGATAGCTAGCTAAAATTAACTAAACGCAGCCTTAAACAATAATTTTCTGCAAATAAAATATTCCAAGAAATGAATGTTTTTCTGTTCGAAACTATTGAGAATTTTACTTGGATGGAACAGGTTGTATTACTGCTAGTCAATAATTGTTTTTCGTGAACTTTGCATCTTGCGAAATGTGAAACCGGTTTTCATTCTGGTCGAAAGCATTACTGGTAAACTAATTATTAGTGAACGCAACGAATTCGAAAACCTTTTTTGCTTTTTTACCTTTTTATTGCCACAAAATAAGCGACAATAAAACATATGAAATGAAAAAAAAGTGCCATCAACCAAATAAAAGGTTTTCAAAAGCATTTGTGATTAACGTTCATCAACGAGCACCATAATAATAGCAATATATTTAGAAAAAGCCCACGTTCACACAGTGACACACAACTGACCTGTTTCGTTTTTGGATCAATCAAGCTGACACCTCGCTTATTGATGGCGATCAACAGATTTTCTGGGTAGCTTGGCTCCGTGGTTTGCTGAAAAAATAAATTAGCTTGCAAAAACTAAAAGAAAATTAAAAATAACGCATTAGAAACTTCAGACTCTGGTAGAGATCATTACAGACAGTTTCATTACGGGGATCATCAGAGCTTGTTTGTTTATCATGTTGTTGAACGTGTAGTTGCTAAAAGGTGCCCATTTCGGGGCTCGTCAGTTGCGTGTTAACATTGAACAACTTTATGGAACAAAAACACTACAAGAGCAAAATTTTATAATTACTAAAAATTTCGAAGTTTGTGATACTTAAAAGCATTTTTTTTAGAACTCTGGAGGAGCGCGTCGATACAAGAAAATATACTTCCTTGCTAGGTGGTATCTTCTACTCACCCTAACTTCAAAGAAAGCAGATCCAAAAGTAGGAAACTTATAAATGATTTGCAAGAACGCCAGTTTCGCTTCATCTTTGGTTCGCGCTGTGCTTTTGTTGTAGTGGAGAATGATTTGCTGAAAATAATTAGAGTCTTTTTATTAGAAAAACAACAACAGAACCCCCCAAAACATAAAAAAAAACGGTGCTCTGTGCTGGTGAGGTTAGACAGACGCACAGCGTGTGGTTCCTACGAACGAACAAACAGCCCCAAAGTGTAATATTAAATGAAAAACCACTGCGAGTTGAGTCACAAGTACGTAAGCTTTTACACACAATAGAAACATAATAACGGTGTTTAAATAAAACAATAGTAAATAGAATGTAAAATTATTAAGTTGAAAAATTTTTGTTTTGAGTATCAATACTTCATTAACGAGACGAAACAAAGCATTTTCGTAATCACATTTATTTACATATGTACAAAAAGTAAGATGACGTTATTGAGAAAAACACTCTGTCTTTGGCTATGCAGTAGATGTTTTGACAAGGGTCAGAATGCTTTGCAAAACACGATCAGCTTTAATTGTGTAACTATGTATATAAAAGTTATTAGTAAAATGCTTATTTAATGGTAAATATAGTTGCTTGTAAATAGTGGATAGTAAAGTCATCATAACTTCCAAAGATACATTAAATGAAGAAATGTAACAAGTTGAGGTAGCAGTGCTATCAGGAGATTTTCCACTTGAGATTTAAATTCAATAACTACAGATTTAACCTCAACAAAAACCGCACAAATTTGCAAATGTTCTAGACTGTAATAACGTGAGTAGAAGAAACCCATATATCCACCTTCTTCCAGTCATCGGGTGACGCTTGCCTTAGCAGAAAGACTGGTGCAAGTTCTTTCAAGATGCGATGAAGATTGGGGAATTGACTCTTGTCATCTCCATATTTTGCTCTGAAATGAAATGAACATTTCATTAATGTTTGTTTTGCTCGATGTTAGGCACAAGGACGGCATGTAAACTGCTATGCTTGAAAAGAAGCGTAGTGACAATATAGGGCGTTGAGCGGTTAGACACATCGAGCTACTTGCACCAGTGCAACACCCAAACTCTTCTGCAAGGTAAGCAGCAGAGAACTGTGGTGGTGTTGAGATCAACAAAAAGAGAAAGTGTATCTTCTTCAAAATGTTCATACTATACTCGCTGTATTACCACGAGCTGTGTAGCGAGTTCGCGGGGTATATCTCTGTGCCGTTGTGCCTGCGGGTAACACCGCTCCTTAGACCTTTCAAAGAAAATGTCATAGCGGCAGCGAGCCGTTGGTAGCACCGTGTTTAATTAGATTTGATTTGAAATTCAAACCTTGATTTGAACCAAAGACCTATGGCTCCATAAACGAACGCGCTACTGCTCGACTGATTGGCCGGGCTGCGAAAATTGCACGTAAAGTGTAAAGCGTATAATATAGAACAAATCTAGAGCGAATAAAACCTGTAGATTAAAGCGGCTAGCTTGAAGCCATCCTCTTTCGAGCACTTCTGGTATCCTCTAAGATACTTCGGTTTCTCCTGGAAATAGTGGAAAATGTAATCTGCGTTCGGGTCTTTGCCTGGTACGGTAGTGGCCCATAGTTTCTTCATGAAGAATATCTGGTAGTTCAGGTTCGGCATAATTCCTGAAAACATTTGAATTGAGTAGTGCTCAATAAAGCTTGGTGGTGGTGGTGGTGGTACTACCCGACCCCTTCCGAGGGATGGGGGCGCGGAGGAACTCCGCGGAGACCCAACAGTCGGGCCACACCCCAAGGTCTGGACCATAGATCGAGAATAGAGAGAGAGGAGCCAAAGATAGATTTGCGAAGGGGTTCAGAAGCAGGACAATCGAGGAGATGATTGAGGTCCTGTAGAGGGTGTCCACAGGCACTACAATCAGAATTCTCCTTCCGACTGATCCTGTGAAGATAAGAAGATAAAAGAAGACTGTGACCATGGCAGCGAAGACGAGAGAGCTCACTGCGTATGGAGCGAGAAAGAAGAAGTTCCTCCGAAGAGACTTCGGGGACTTGGAAGTTCAGGTGGGAGTGAGAGATGTGACGTCTCCAATTGCGGTATTGGGAATAACGGACTTTGGCAATAACTGGGAGGAGAGGGCTTGGGATCGCATCAGTGGGCAGAGAGGCACCAGTTTTGGCAAGTAAATCAGCTTCAATAAAGCTTCGTCAAATTTCACGTTAATTCCCATGCACGATTATGTGAGAGATTTGGTTTATTGTGACTATACACGGTTCACAACACAGCACATACAATTTACACAAAAAATAAACAATGCAAAAGCCATCAGTTACTTGAGTAGGCGCGAAAGATTATGGGTCTGGACTAAGACCGGGAGGTCGCCGAATCTGCACCTACTCGATTCAAATGAATGTTGACACGGCACTGTTGAATGAAAGACGCTTTTGTTTTAAAGTCTTCACTTTGTATTTTCTTGCGTAAGTTCACGCGTAATATTGGAATAAACTTGCAAATTTAGCACTGGCAAAAAAAAATCAAACTCTAAACTTTATGACTTAAAGATTTCACTCTCTTTCCCGTGCTTCATTCAGGGCAGAATACTGAGACCGCCAAATTAGCGGGTCGTGAGAGGCGAACAATGCGCACCCATCAGTGGTGGCCACCTAAGTGGTGATGGGGGTGCCCTTTACTTAAGTGACGTGGAAATGGACAATTTTCTCCCCCAAGCACTCATGCCAGCTCTGCTGGGGTTCTAGGGTGAGTCGTTTTTGCTGCACTATATTCTCATTCATTAGAGCCGGGAAACTTCAACCAACCTATATCAATAAACTTACAGCTATAATCAGCCAACCTACTTGCTCCAACTAACCTATAATATCTTACCACTGCTACATCGTAAGTACGTCACCTTCTATCCCCGTAATCGGCCTAAATGTTGCGACATCGGCTTACATGTTACGACATCGGCTTAACTGTTGCGACATCGACTTAATTGTTGCAACATCGGCTTAAACGTTGCAAAATTGGCTTAAATGTTGTGACATCGGCTCACCATCTTTCGTTGGCTTTGCTCGCTTGAGCCAATCCGTTAGATGTCTGACAAAGTCAAAGAAGAAGTCGTTCTCAGGTACACTGATCACTTTATCAGCGATTTTCACAAACAAACTAAAACCGTCGGCGTTCTTCAACCGCAATCGATTAGCGATGTTCAAGCAAAAGTCCTTCGCTTTAGTACTGGACTCAACTTCAAATGCCTGAAAAAGTACACAGTTAAACATGTAATTCCAAAGTTCTTTTTTAAGTGCCCTCTCTTTCATACTTAGCTGGATTCGTTTCGTTTTTACTGCAATTTAGAAGATTTTGAAAACATGATCATTACATATCGGTTGACAATATGCACAAAAAAAGCTTGCAATCTCGTAAAAAGATAAGTCAGAACATAGATCGTACAATATCATTTGCAGGATATATTTCCGTAGTTAGAAGCAACAAATCAAAAAATGAGTTTTAGTTACCTGATTAGAAAACAGTAACAAAGATAATTCGAAAAAAAAAAACATCCGCATTATTGTTGCAACTATTAACTCATCAGTATTAATAACGCTTCATTACGATTAAATACCTCATTAGGGACATCACCCAAGTGAGTACTGCGTTATTATTGTCAACTAAAGTAACTCATTAGTAAGAGATTTGTGAAATTAATACCTCGTCAGTATCGTCAGGAAAGTAAACTTTGTGGAATATCTGCGTGGTGTTATGCTGAATGGCTTCCACTTCAACCAAGTGAGGGGGATATTTCCGCTGGCCGTGTCTGATGAGTCGGGGGTACCTGGGGACAATAAATTTGAGTTAAAACCACGTACCTCCGTAAAATTCGTGTCACGTCACTTACGTAGCAAAACAACTGATACATCTCCACACAACACCAAAATATGGACAAATACAAGAAATCCTAGGCCATAAAGACAAAAATTAACAACAATGGACTCTTAAGCTTGAAAAACAATTTTTGGGTGCTACTATATAGTTTTATCCCAATACCCGCATAGATGGTATTCACAACTTTGCAAGTCGTACACAAAAGTACAGCAGCATATGCTGGAAAGCTTCGATAAAATTGTTATATCGGTTAGTTTTACCTATTCTCGGTAACGTTTTTTATTACTTTTAGAGCTGTTATGACAAAATCCTAACCTTCTTGTTGACAGAACTGTTTCTGCGTAAAGTTGAACAAGCAAATGGACTAAGCAAATTATACAGAACGTTCATTACTTGTATTTCTGTTCTATCATTAGCTGTTATTAATCTGGTATTAAAGTGGTAGAATTTGGTTCAATTCCCCGTAATATTGAACCCAAGACCACAAAAATCAGTGGTAGACAGGTGGACAGATAACAGTTTGACTCAAAAGCTATAAGTTTCTTTCGCTGTTCTGTGGCCCAAGCAAATGAATAAATAAAGCTGTATTTACAATTAAAATTATACCTCAAGTAGCAGTCATGGGCAATCGGGTTTGATTTCCTAGTGCTGAGAAACTTCTGCAAATGAGGGAGAAGCTGGTTGCTAGGAACAAACACCCCAGTTGCTAGCCACATCAGCTCCCATCCGCGCTCCTCACTGAACCTGTAGATGAGTAAAATATTTTGATTGAAACGTGGGTAAATTGTGCTTCTGGAAATTTTAATTTTTTCGGAAACAATGAAGAAACTTTTGCATAATTTGATCTCGAACTGTTGCAGGTTTTCTTACATTTCTTTTGCCGTATAGCTCAATCCAACATAAAAATTGAAAATACAATACATAGTTACCTATATTAGTAAAAAAATTATCAGAATCATTGTATATTTTCATCGGGTGTTTTATCGTCAATTGAAAGTGGAAGGGGCTCATATCATTCATTTTTTCAAGAGTTTTACGCCCTTCTGCTACATTACATAATGGAAGGAATTTTCCTCCACAAAACCAATGACAAGACTCCTGAATATTACAACTTAAAAAAGCATTTACTCCTGTCTGTTGTTGGTCAGTTGCTTCATGAGCTGGCAGTAGACCTCGTCCTTCAGTTGTTCGTACTTCAAAGGAGCCTCAAATATTTGGTCAGTCAATTCGTTGCCGTGTCTTGATCTCTTCGATGGATAGTCGCCCATATATTTCATAATAGGTGGGAAAAAGTTAAGAAATAAACAAAAATGATCAAACCAAATTGTTCATTGTACTTGCTGTGTTACGCCGAAGCGTGTAACGAGTTGGCGGGGTCTATCTCCACGTTATTGCACTCGGGCATTACAGCTTCTTTAGAAGAAATATCGCAACGGTGGCGAGCCGTTGGCAACACTGTATCCGATTTAACTGGCCCAACATTCGAACCTCAGACCTCCCGCTCCAGAGACAAACGCGTTACCGCTCGACCAACTGGCTGGTAACATAAACGATTTGAAAGCGAAAAGAAAACTACCAACTGTCAAATCCAAAACAAATTAAGTTATGTTAAGTGCTCTATGTACATCATACATAACTAGTATGCAAAGCATGTCATAATACAAAGGATATCCAAGAAGACAGAGACAGCCTCCTGGACCATGTCGTGGTTGTTTTCCAGCTTCTTTAGCAGTGGTTGTTTGATAGGGTCTCGAGTCATCATGTAGAGCTTATCCTGACCTCTACGTGGAGCCACGCGGTTCATAGTTTGCGGAAGCGGAGCCCTAAATCCGCAAGTAGAATAAAACGGAAGGTTCAATTTTGTTTGCATAGCTCTAGTAAAACGGTTGAGTTAGCTGAACGTGGGCATAGTCAGCTGCAAGTCTCCAGTTTTCCGATTTTGTCGAGAACTCAAGAGCACCAACTCAAAAAGGAAAAATTAGGTTCGCTCGTCACAGTAAATTTGCGGCGTCATTATAACGAAACTTCTAGTTGATGTTAGTCTTCAAAATTCAAATAATTCAATGGCTATATTTCGGAAAGAGAAAAATTATTTAAGCTTACTAAAGTCAACAGAACCGGATAAGACCCTATTCAGCCTCGGAAATAGCAGGGAGCGAATTTGATAAATGTTCACGTTTAGCGTTCTGCAAATTAACGTTCGCAAATTTGAAATTAACGTTCTGCAAAATACACATCAACGTTAGCAAATTTGAAAAAACAACCGCACCTGAAAAAGTCGGCAGCATATTCTTCCAGTGTGTACGGTTTTTCATCGGGATCAAAATCTGGCTTCCCGAACACGCTCGCTTTCCTAACATGCTGTTTCAATTCTTCGGGAGACATGTTAAAGAGGCTCTGAAGATGAGAGAAAATATTAGAGCGGAATATCGGATTAAAATAAATTTTGACAAATTTTGAGTAAGTTAATCGGAAAGTTTAAAATAATGAAAGCAAAGAAACCTTGCGGTCTTGCAGTTAAACTGCTGCCTGTCTATCACACGCAGTGGAGGCCTCCCGCTATCCGTATTTAATGCTCAGAGTCAAGCAGGAATGGAGCCCTTAGTTTGAGTTGATACGGAATCAAACGAGAGGCCTTGTCGACTCAAACTAAAACCTCCTTCTATGCTTCGACAGGGAACCAAAGTGCTCCGCTAATCACAGAAAATCAAGTATACTGACTACTAATTCCTGAGGAGGCTTCGTGAGTGTTGGCAAAACGTAGACGTTGTCTGGAGGGAAGTCTCCAGTTTTTCCTGTCTTGTCGTGGAAACCAGACCGCCACCCAGAGGAGGCAAAATCAGATCCAGCTGTTCGGTCCATCACAATGAGGTCGCCTTTCTTGAATCTCATGACGGTCGAACCCTCCGTAGCTGAAAAGAATCGTTGTTTTTATTACGAAAGCTGCAATCACTTCGTAAAATGGCTGCTCGTTTGACTGGTTAGGTTGAATCGGACAGTCACTTTCTGTTGCTATGCGAATGACGAGCTCGCGAGTTTGGTGACTAACAATCCATTATTTTTGCTTGGAAGAGATTATTTCACCGGAAATTTCGACCTGGTTTTGTATTAATTCTCACCCAAATCTGATCCAAACTTAAATCCTTACTTTAAAACTGACCCAAACCCTAATCTTCACCCTTAAAAGTAAATGAAAAATGCGCGAATGATTATTTCTCATTTTCGTTTTATTCTCTTTCACTTAAAAGTTTTCGGTGAAAAAGTCACTCGTTTTTGTTTTCGTTGAAATATAGTTTAACCAATTTATCATGCTCTGCTGCGTCACACACAGCTTTCTAAACCACAGTGCGATTACATTAATATATCTAGAAATGGCCACTTTTCTCTGGCGGCTTCTCTCGCTCCAGCTAGGGTTCTATAGTGTAACCCTCTTGCTGATCCACGTTCCCATCCCTAAGAAAGAACCGGACAACATAATCCAACAATCACTTACCGATCAGTGAGCAAGTGAATAGAGCGTCTGATACTGAAGCAGTAGACTCGGGATCGATTCCCGGTCAGGTCAAAGCAAAGACTATAAAAATTGGTATTCACAGCTTCTCTGTTTGACGTTCAGCAATTAAACGGTCAATTAAAGTTCAGCAATTGAAGCCTCCGCCGTGTGTGGTAGACAGGTGGGCAGTTGGCAGCTTGACTCAAAGGCCTAAAGGTCCCTTCGCTGTCTCCTGGCCGAGGCAAGTTGGTGAATAAAGATGAAATTACAATCATCTCAGAGAAGATTGGTCATACCATCCCAGAGCAACAATAGAATGAAATGAAAAATACGACACTCTACCAGTCTACCTCTTGTTTCATTCATTTGCAGAGCTACAACGTATTTCGATCGCTCTTTCAAACCATCAATAAAGTAGGCAATCAGCTCTGTGATGTCATCGGTATTGGGTGACGTCATGGTAATGCTGTCACCGCGAATCGTCGTCAGGGTGAAGCTCGGACGTTTCAACTTTTCGCTTCTAGAAAAAAGAAAAAAGTCACAAAATTAGTTGAAATTTGGAACTGTTGTCAAACCCTAAAATTCTCGTCAAATTCTTAATTTATATGGTAACAAAAAACAGTACTAGCAATTAAACGCTTCGAAAATTTGTGGCTCTCAGATTTTATTCATCTCAGCCAATTTATTCTCGCAGATTACACTATTTGATTTATCCTTTTATCTTTTGATGAATTCTACCATACTCACTGGTTGGCTGCAATTCCTGTGATTTCAGCGTACGATAAATCCATCATAACATCTTCCGTGTCATCCAGCATAAATACACCTGCAAACATACAGCGTCATTCCACCAATTCAAATCTTATTGTATGATGGTTTTTCAACGCACGCACATCAAGATTAAAAGCGGATATCGACTGATTAAGGGGGATCAGCCAAAAATTCCATTTCAAGTATAAAAATTGTTAAAACACCTGTCTAGGATGGGTGAATCAATGGCTGAAATACACTATGGGCAATTAATCTCGTGATTAAAAACACATGCCTAGTCTGCAAACTATGCTTTAAAAATTGTTGAAATACCCTAGAAAAGACACTTTAGCTAATTCATTAATCAAGTTTCCTTTTCCAGCGCTGTTTTGATGCAACCTAAAAAAAACTACGGAAAGACCCAGGCTATTAAACGCAGTTACAGGAGCATTTAAAGCATTGTGTTAGTTAGAAGTTAACTTCAGTTAACGTAATTCGGTGCACCAGGCAGTCCTGTACAAAACAAATAATTGAATTGAAAGTAAAGTAGATCAATAACTTCATGAAATACAATGCAATCATCATGAAAGAATCTAAACTGTACTTGAGGACACCAAGCATTTTTCAATTTTAAAATGGCTTTGCGTAACCGGTATGTAGTTTTAATCTTTATGAGCCACAAAATCTGCACCAGTAATATGCCGTGCAAACCTATTTAAAACCTAAACGTTCTAGTCAAATCTTCAAAAAACGCATAAATAATTTAATACCAAACTTTACATTATATATTCTGTCTTTTTCCAACCACTTTACCTGTCCAATTAACTGCAATAACAAGTTCGTTTTTGGGAAGGGCAACCCCTGAAAGTCTGTACGCTTCATAGAACCTTGAAAACAGCAGAGGCCAACTGAACCGCGCTTGTGTCACCACGTCCTCCTTCACTCTGTGGGGCTCCCATCGTTCACGCGTGTAAATCGACTAAAAACGCGAAAACGTAACATGCATAAACTCACAACAAATGACATTTTTATGAAATGACAATGCATTCACGCACAGAATTGGACAAAGCTGCTTTGAGCTGTTAGCTTTCACCAGCAGCCCTCACACACATAAACCTGGGGTATTTCCTAGCCACCTTTAGGCACCAATTCCAAGCTCAAGTGATTGCAGGCATTGTGATTACAACAGTAAAATAAACTCTCGTGATTCTTATAAGCAGTCTTGGTGTAGTGGTTAATCGAGTCTTCAAATCGGACGATATGTAAGGGTGAGTTCGATTCTCGGCGAAAAGATTATTCGTTTTTATTAAAAAGACCATTCCGAAATAAAAGTACAGCAAAGCTGCAAAGAAGTCTATAGTAGCGTTGGGCGGTTAGTTGGATGATATACGCTTCAGTGCTGCTAGCAACATCCAAGTTGTGCATGAAACTCTGATTGAAAATAGGGATGTGAAAGTGGAAGCAGAGGAAGGGGTAATTTTAAAGCTAAAACTCTTTGAATTTCAAAGATAAAAATTGAAGCAAAAATTACGTCATGTGGTGGAAGCGATCTGCAATCTGGAGCTTCCACATCCCTGGATGAAAACAGCTAAATCAAAAACGGAGCTCCATTCCAAAAGAATAATGATTCGCTGCCAATCTGCAAGGCACCTAATTATACCTATTTAAAACTAGCAAAAGTTTCAAAATTTGTGAACTGGCATTAAAAACATACATCTCTATGTTGCTTCATAATCATCTGCACCCAGTAATCCTTCGTCTTTTGTGACGTTACAGATTTATCAGGAAAAAAGCTAGATAGCTTGGAGGAAAGAGAGGAAAGCTGAAATAAAGAAATAGTTTTCACTTTATTCATAAAACATATACTGCACTCTTCAGCGATTAAAGTTTTAAAAACTATAAGTTAATCTGTTTGAAAATGATCTGATAATTGAACAATTCTCAACTTTAAACTAAAAAATTTTCAAAATAAAATGCTTTATGCTATTTGGGCTACGCATGTTTTACACGCCAGCTTTTCAACCAACCTGAATTTAAAATAAGTTTCTAAATGACTGTTACGAATTACAGAAGTAGACTATGATGAAGAGTCCGAAAACTGATGAAAATGCTACTATGAAAGACAGCGCTGGGTGTGTAGGGAACTAATTTGGTGTTTCTGACACCATAATACATCAGAATTTTGAATTCAAGAAAAAAACAATACAAAGACAATAAATATTAAAATATCGGAAAAAGTTCTCAAAATTCTTCAAATTACACTTACGTCAGAGCCGTGGTTTATATAATACTGCTTGGCCACCAGCTGAGCAAGAGCCAAATCATTTTCACAGCGATATTCACCATATTTTACTCCTCTAGTCACTTGCTGGTACGTAAGATTGGTGCTGACCTGAAAACAAAATGGCAGATATCCAAAAAACTTAAACAAAAAAAACTGCTTGTCTTTTAATTGCAACTACTTCTAAATTCGCTTAGCCATATTGACCAGGGGACAGCGAAGGGATCATACTGTTTTCGAATCAAGCTGCCACTTGCTCACCTGCCACTACAACCCACGGCCCAAGCTTCACACTATTTAAGAATAAGATCAATTTAGATATAAACCCAAATTTCTGAGGTTTAATATGATTAATGTTGTTCAGTTTTCTCAAACATGCACTAGCTTTAGTGCCAACATTTCAAGAGTTCACCACATCCTGGGAAACAATGGGTGATTAGAGGATTGCAAATGAGTGCAATCTGTAAAGTAAAATTGTAAATTTATTCGTAGTCCCTGGAAAACGCAACTACTTACGTTTCTAGCTTGGAAGTAAATTAACTCCTTTCGAAAACAAATTTTAGCTCTAACCATATCTGCTAGTTTGTTTATCACTTAACTCTTACTTACTAGGTAGTACTAGCTTTTTCATTATTTAAGTCTTACTTTGTCTGAAACTTCATGCCAAGGGGCAAATATTTCTTTCCTATAAAACAATCGCCAGGGGGCATTTTTCTCCTGCGCCCCAGTTTCTTTGGCGTATTGTTCGCATTGGGAAATCGCATCCATAACGTGGTCACGTCCGCTGCCTAGTGACGAAACCTGAAAGAAAAATAACTATTTAAAACAAATGGTTCCGGTGCAAATTTTTCACAGACTGAGTTTAGATTTTCGGCCTAAATTGAAGTAATGTGTTAAAAGCAATCGCAAAAAAGCAAGTTTCACCATAGAATTAACTATTTTTTTACCGTTTGTTGTCCAGATTGTAGTTTTTATCGTTAGCCTGCTTCCTGGCCTGTAGGGTACCAACGCGTAAGCTTAGGAAAGAGCCACCAGAATGAAAAAACGAAACTTGCCAAAAAACTCTAGCAAGAAAACAGCTTTTTCGCAATGCGAGTTTCAAGCATAGTTGCCGTTCTGGTGGTCTTCCCGGATCTTCGGTTCCTCGGCAGCTTCGGCAGCCTTTAGGCCAGAAAGCAAGCAAATGCATTAAAATAGTTTTACCTTGTCAAATAACGCGATGTACAGAGAGAATCCAAACTTGTCCTTCAGTTCAACTTTTTCCGCCAAAACATCACACAATTCCTTTGCAGTAGTTGCGGAGTCAGCCAGCAGCGTCTTGGTTGTTCCATCCATGAAAGTTATGGGGAGTAGGACAGGTTTCTTCGATTTAGTTGCCTAAAAGCAACAAAGATACAATATAACTCAACAACCGCATATTGCTTTTTCAAGACATTTATTAAGTGAAAATTATGAAAATAAACTGCTTCAAAAGTAAAACTGCATAGTTCTGCTGCATTTCATTGGGTAGTTCAAGAAGTTTCTACTTTGAATAAAATAGAAAATTTCCAAAAAGTCGTGTTAAATGAATCCCAATAGTGAACAGAAATTGGCTGACCACATATATTCTATTGAGTCTCAAAACTAAGACCCAATTTGGAGATTACTAATAACAATGGCACAACTATCTAACAAGGCACAGCAAAAATCCGTCAATGGCTATATTGCAAACAAAAATATGATACGCCAAAGTCAATAATTTCAGAAAAGATAAAAAAAAGATTGGATTGATTTCAAAATGTCGTTAATCAAGCAATAAGGCAAGCGGTATTCAAATTATTGCAAACTAAATAAAGTAAATACCACCATCTCCGTTGATGGAACAACAAGGGATAAAATAGGATTATCATAAGCTCACCTGTAACTCCAACCAACTAGGAGGCTGACTTCTAGCGCCGTTTGCAAAGGTTCTACGGAGACGGCTTTCACAGTATGGAGCATAATTAGGTGGTCCTTCGCGGATGAAATTTTGAAGATATTTGACGAAATTTTCGCTCGGGGCAAAGCAGCCAACGCACAGCGACATCAGAATCCAACCACGAGCATGAGAGGATTTGTTGGTGTTGAGAGAAAGCTGCTTGCATATCTGGCAGTAGATTTCATCCCTATAGAAAAAACAATGTTTAAAAACTGAATCTCCTCCAACATGAAGAACCACATAAAAACAAAGATAAAAACGAAGCGGTAGCTTAGCTGCTGTCTCATCACGTTGATCACTATAAGCTTTAATCTCATTGACGCTGCTGGTTCCTTAGCTTTTTTGGGATTCAATCAGCTGTATTAAAGAAAAACTTAGGTTCAACCGTGACAGAGTCGAACAAAAAACTAGTGCATAGAAATGTTTCGTTTTTTTAGACCTTTTATTCACAATTAAGTAGCAAAGTCTATGTTCTTTTGTAGGAAAGGAACTAAAAAAAGGAACAGAATTAATGGACTAAAAAGTAAAACTGAAATAAGCAAACCAAACGAAGCTAGAATATGTTTTTAATTTGACTAATTGCCCTTCAGTCATATCAAAATCGTACTTGGGAGACAAAAAAGCTTAAACACAATATGGCGAATTCAACCTTATTGTCAAGTTTCAAGTTTTGTCGATTATTTTGCAAATACCTGTAGTGCATTCGTTTTAAGAATGAAAACTCTGTACCTGATATTCTGCCTCAAAATCCCGTTTCCGATTATAAAATGAAGTTTTTCTAAATTGCTGGTTGGGCGATTGATGAGAAACAAATATTCAGCGCCCTGCAATAACAGGATGGTTCAAACTGTGTTTAGGATAACTTTTGGATATGAAATGCAAGAGAAGCACTTTAGCTCAGTACACAACTTTACTAAGCAAATGGATACTTTTCAAAAAAACTTAGGCTAACGTTATGCATAGAAAAATGATTGAGAATCACTTTCAGAAACTCAACATGCAAGTAAATGAGAAATTCATTGACAATATCTCACCGAACGAAAACTCACTATCGAAAAAACCTTTCGTTCGAGGAGCTGTTTCGTCTATCTCGAATGTGTAAACAAATGTTTGCGGAGCCATTGAAAGGTGTTCTCATCCAGTGGTGTCAACCTACCTGTTCTTAGCAGAGTGTAAACAGAGCAGAGATGAAATGGCCTGGATTCTGTTTGTTCTGAAGTAATATCGAATTTCGAAAACTGATTTCGAGCATGCAGTCTCGGAAAAAAGCAGTCAAAGTAGATAATTATGATATCATAATTAGCGAATTAGAAACACAGATCCAAATTTCAAAAGAGTGGTGGCTTCAACATTCACGACTATCACAAGCCGAGTTTTCGCATTTAAACGCAAAAAGTGAAGATATTCGGAACAATTGACCAAATACAAACCTCTACAGGGTCGTCGCCACTCTTCAACTTTCCAGCAACTTCACCGGTTAATTTCGACTTTTTCTTCAGCGTCATGGAGATGACCTTGCGACCCTGTCTACTGCGCACCTGCAAAAAACAAGCATTAAGACCAACATAGCAAATTGTTTATTTGTTTCTTATGTTTGTGGTTTTTAAGAAAAATTGCACTTCGCAAAATTATACTGTGGAACTGTACACGTACAGTCTGCAGGAAGAAGAATCGGTTATTTTGTTCCGGTGTAAAGAGCTTCTTACCGACGGAGTATTTTCCTGCCTCATCAGTTCAGCATGTTTTTTCGCCATAGATTTTCCAATCGTGTCGTATATTTTATTCATCACTGGGGTGGTGTCTTTCTTTTTGAGGACTGTCGAGTCGTACTGCGGCTCCGGTATGTCTCCCATAAATCTGTAAGCAATTGAAACCACCGCGTAAGTATTAGTCAAACAACCGTATTATTACGTAAATCTTGCTACAAAATAATCGTCTTTGCAATTCGTTTGCATTTCGGATCAAAGTTTGAGGGCTACAGAAAAAAATTACACTCGAGACTAAAGCAAAGTTACCTCAGGATAGTGATCCATACAGCAAGCGAGGCCAATCTGTCGTTCTCAATCTCGTGATGAAGGAGTGGAGATTTTAGTTTGCGCTTAATGTGTGTTGCGGTGGCGGTTGCCTGGAAATTTTAATAATTTAGCTCGCAAATCCGTCACACGCAAAGAAAACTTCTTAAAGCAAAAATCAAATCTTTCATTTTACCCCATGTCATACGCCAAAGCGTGTAACACGCTGACGGGACTCATCTCTACGTCATTGCGCCCGGGCAGTAGGGGACCATAGAAATGTTGCAATGGCGGCGAGTCGTTGGTAACACTGTGTCCAATTTGACAGGCTAGAGATTCGAACCTTGGATCTCCAGCTCAAAAGACAAACGCGTTACCGCTTGACTATTCGACAAACTGGCTGATTTACTAATTACAATTGTTTAACCTTCAAACCAAGTGACACATATAAATAAAAAGTATCCATGTGTGTTTTCAAATGGAACGGAAACGTTGCACTGAAAAATTATTCGTGTAAGTTTCGAAACTCCTGTTTGGAAGCACAATCAAGCAAAAAATGTATAAATTTTACCGCAAAGTGGTGCTGATTAGTCATAGCTAAAACATAAAAGATATTCTAATCCCCGACATCTTCTATTAAAAAACAAATTTTATCAGCGCACTATTTGCTCAAAATGCACATGCAAAAGAGAAGTAACACGAAATTCGCTAAATCGAAAAAAAAACTAACGAAAATATTTTGCATTTCAATAATGCCACCTAACCTGGAAGTAGGTGGCAGCAAATTTGCTGAATTTGTACTCGGAGATGTCCTCCTGGTCCTCCATTTGAGGGATGGAGGTGTCATATTCGTTATACTGCTCATCTATGCCCTCCTCCATGTTGATGAACCCAAACATTTTGTCCACCATGGCGGTATGATCCACTGCAGATTGGCGCCGTCGCAGCTCCTAAAAATTTTAAAAAGTTAAATCTTCACCCCATATAAATTATTATCTATAAATGATCTTTTGCAATGTCCACAGGGAAACTCCATTTTAAAAGAACATTGTTACTTTTACGGACTATTTTTGTTATTAGTGGTCTATTCGATATTTATGCAAGACATCATTGCATGAGTTTCATTCCTATTACAGCCTGCCGTAAAGACTTAAAATATGTAAGGGAATAATAATCACTACTTAACAGATTTAAACTAGAAACTTGAGATTTCAAAGTAGACCTATGAGCCTAAAGGTACGTTTACACCGGACATGAAGCAATGCGAAGCGACGCTAAGCAACCAAAATTTCACGTCATCGACAACTTGGGAAGGTTTCAACTTGGTGCAAACTTCGCGAGTGCTTGCTGAAGTTCACTTAGATAAAATTGGTGATAAGTGGTTGGTCTATCTTGAGCAAGTGAAGGAAGCGACCACTAGCGAAAATTGCCAATCTTCGCTTCGCGTTGCTTCGCTTCCACAAAAAGATATTATGTGGGTACTGCTCAGACATATGATTGCTCCAACCAAAAATCTATCCTTGGATAGCCAAGGCCACGCCATCATATACCGCTCAAACATTTCAAAAGCAACAGCCTTTAGGCTATCCAACAATTTTCACATTTCCAAGCAAATAAAAAGGTTTTGGAAAACGTACAGCGTCGTCGACAAGTCTGTTTTTCTTTTTCGCTTCTTCTCTTTTTCTTCTTTGCTCCTCTTCCATTTCCTTCAGCTTTTCCTGTATCACAAATATTTGTCAAGAAACTAACTTCTATTTTTGAAAAATCTTTGTCGGCACCAAAAAATATTAACAACTGACTTTAAAGGGACATTGAGGTCTAATTTTGACTCATTTATAGCCATATAAACTAAAATGATTTTTTTTTTTTAGTGTAATTTCAGAATTCTTTGACTTCTATATCAAAAGATATTAGCATTTCTTTTTTCCGCTATTCGTAGCCATCCAACCATTTTTTAAAATAATTTTTAATCAACCACTAGGTGTCGCTCGTGTGGATGCTGCGATAATGTTAGGAAAGCATAATTACAATGGTTACAAGAACGAATAAATTATCCCAAACCTAACTCTAATCTAAGCTGTTAAAAAGTAAATAATGGAAAATGCGCAAATAAATATTCATTATTTTTGTTTTATATTTGTTTAACTTGAAGTTTTGGTGAAATGGCATAATCACTATCAATCTGCAATAGGCCTGCCACAAAGTATAGCTTCTAGGCCTACCATTAGTTAAATAGGCTACCAGTAAATCTGTTAAAGCTGTAAAAAATAATATAGCCCACTGCGTTATCGTACCTGGCTTAATTTACTCTAATAATTACTAAAAACAACTAGGTAGGCCTACACGATACAAGACGAAATTTCGATCGGCCAAGGCCTATTTTTTAAGTTTCATTCTAAGTACACCAAACCGAATATCTTTATGTCAAAAGAAGAAAATTCAAAAACGCACCTTTTTCGCCAAAGCCCCAGCAGAAGCCCGGCAAAAACACGTAACCGCGGGACCTACCGCCCAGATGACTAAGTCGTTTGAAACCACGTATGCAAATTTGATGCTGCCACGTTACCACAGCCGATTTTTTTTCCGTCAAGTCAAAATCATTTTCGTAAGAGCTTTTAAACGTCAAAAAATGAAGCAACGGGACAAAAACGTTGGAAATCAATTCATTTTTTTATATATTTAGTGTTAAAAATCAAAAATTGCGGTGCAGTGCTCCTTTAATAGCGTTCCACTGTTCCAGCTATATTACTTCACCAACGCAGCACTTTTAATCCATCAGTGATCGAGTGCATAAAGCGTCTGCTCCTGAAATGGCACACTCGGGTTTTTTCGTGGTAGGGTCAAACGAATTGTAAAAATCAGTATTCCCAGCTTGACTTTGAGCAGTAAAAAGAGCCAGGATGAAGCCTCCACCGTGTGAGGTAGACAGGTGGGCAGGTGGCAGCTTGACTTGAAGACCGCAAAGTTCTTTCGCTGTCTCCTGGTCAAGTAACTTGGTGAATAAATAAGTAATTGTAACTACAATGTTAAAAATATTAAATTTCAGTTTATTTTAAATCATCTTAGAAATTATGTACAGCTAAGCGAAAAAAAATTCTGTTACCTCTCGTTTTGACTTTGGTAGTTTCCTGACTTTCTTCAAATTCTTCAACCTCTGATACTCTTGTCGTGCGATGATTCCTAAATCAATAGAAACGCATTAACGAAAAAGAGTGGTAACAGAACTTCCCTTTATGCACTATTCGGGTTGAGTTGCGCAATAAAAATCGTTTAACTTCACCAAACTAAATTAGGGCGTGAAAATCCCTGGCAAACTGCGGCAATGCGACTGGTACAGTTTCTTAGCCGCTACAATTTTCTCTTTTTTTCCTTTGTGTTCAGTTCTTATATTTTTATTAATCTCAGCTCGACCGCAGTTAGCTGAGTTATGGACTGAGAAAGTAGATTCTAGTTGCAAGCAGACCTGCTAGTAGAACAGTTCGTCTGCGATTCACTTTTGTTGCCACCAATTCAGCAAAAGCAAACTATCTACTTTTAACTAAATACGGCAGCATCATCAAACAAGATAATTCCTACCTCTCACAAACGCCTGTATCTTGATAATGGCCCACAATCTGTGCCGGATATTTCTTCTGGCAAGGAAACCCTTGCAGTAGACTTGGAAACGTATGATGCGCTTTCTAGCGTAACTGTAGCGGAAAGCCAGCCTTCGTGCGATCCAGAGAGCTTGCAACCGGGCATAACCAGTCTTCATCTGGAATGAAATATACGCTTGTAAAATTACTTCAAATTTGATTCGTAAAACTACCATTTAAAATCATTTGGTGGCGGTGGTGCAATCTGACTCACTTCCGTGAAACGGGGGCGTTGAGAAACTTCGCGGAAACCCAACAATCGGGCTACATCCTAAGGTGCGGACCAGAGGTCAAAGATAGAGAGAAAAAAACAAAAAATAGCTCTTCGTAGGGGCTCAGAGGTAGGACAATCAAGATAGAGAAAGTTGAAATTTAAAATCATTGCACCCCGGCAACACAGCTCCTTTCGAAGTAATGTTGTTGCGGTGGCGAGCCTTTGGAAACAGTGTGTCCGATTTGACCGGCCGGAGATTTGAACCTCAGACCTCCCGCTTCAGAGACGAACGCGTTACCGCTTGACCGACTTTGCAATTTTTCAAGACTAGAGCGAAAATTCAAGTCAACGTCGAAGATTCAAGCCAAAGTTAAACGTACCGCCAAATATCTCTTCCTCTGTTTGTACGCTTTCCAATTCGACTGTATGATGATAGCACTTCGCTTCATCATCTTGAAAATATGGCGCTGGTACCAACCACGAACTGCTCGTTGGATGATTGTAACCCACCTATTGCATAACAATTAGAAATGCCACAATAATTTCTTCAGCTGGATTTAACTGCAGTGACATAAAAAAGACTTCAACTATCTGTATTGAATTTTGAAAATAGCTAACCAAACACATCCGCCTTCAAAATCAAGGTTGAAAACTGCAGACTAGTGGAAAAACTAAGTTTTGGTTGGCTCGGTGAGACCTCGTTTATGACCGAATTTCATTTAGTTTTGACGTCAAATTTCGCCTACCTTGTGATCGAAGTGTCTCGTTCAATCTCTAATAACGCATCGTGTGAATCTTTGAGGAAAACCTTCGTTTTTCCAATCTGGCAATCAGCTTTTGGCCCAAGAGCTTTCCTCAAAATACTCTCGCAAGCACCTGTAAATCAAGTACAGGAACTGAAAGAGAAGACGTATTGCGTAAAATCAGAAAGTCATTCAAAATGCAGCACATTTGCCAAATACTCAACAACGCAGAAGTCTAAACCTGTCAAGAGGCGACGCTATTAGTCAGAAATCAAGAGGTCACAAACACCAACCCATCAAACAGACCCTGAACATAGTCAACCCACAAAGCGAAATCACGAATCAGCGACTCAAATATGTTAACACCACGTCATATAAATCTACCGTTCTTACCAATGTGATCTTTCTGAATAGCAGATGGTCGTATACCTCCCACAATCATTCGGTACCTGAAAAAGGCTTAAGTGAGCCCAAAATATTATTTTCTGAAATTTTTTTTCCGATAATATTATGTTCAAAGAATAAAACCTGTGAGTCAACATTGTATGTTTACAAAAAAAGGATTTTTTCTCACGTTGAAATGAATATGACAACTAATAGACAAGAGCACCAACGATGCCTTTATTCTGCTTCTCTTTTTAATTCATGAAATAAAAATTGGTGATAGTCAGTCTTCTGAAACAGAGCTTGATGATACACAGAAGTGAAATCAGAGCAAAATACAACCATAAAACCACAGCAAACGGTTAAAAGCACAATGATTTGTTGCGTCCTAATTCTATTTGATAAGATTACAATAGCACCTGATGAGTCCTTAGGACGAAACAGACTGTTGCCATTTTGAACTTCTAGTGTGATTTTTATAGTTATAATTCACTGAATGCATAGAATAAGCAACAGCTACATCGTTCAAACTTTTGTAAAAAGCAACCGTTTAGACCCAGTCGACACTGAACGTAAGATCATGAGCATATAAGCGTATCCTTATTTTGTATTAACCAACCGGCAGCTTGTACTGCGCTGGTTATAAAGCGTTCCAAAAACACTGACACACAGGTTTCAGTGTAATACTGTTCAGCTTGTAAATAGTACCCTACTTCTTAATACCTGTCAATGAACTCCGCAAAGGTGTAGCGGATCGGAAATCCGGCTCGACGGATTTTAATCGTTTCCATCATTCCCGAATAACGGAGTTGGCGGGCTACGAGGTCACGATCAAATTTCTGTACAAAAAAATATTTCAATCATCAAAATTTACTTTAAAGTTGTTTGAAAACCATGTACATTGCAGTATCGTATAACAAAGCCAAGCGAAGTTATTAGTACTGTTATTAGGTTTCATTACTACATAAGTAAAGCAGGAGCAAACAATCAAATTAAAATTTTGAAACCCAACAAACGATGGGTACTGGATACAGTAATGCAAAACCCTTCTGGTGAGAGATTAAAATAGTCTCAAAGTTTCCAGGGTTCGGTTTTACGGCACGGCCTACACTGTGTTAACTCGTGAACTATGAAGATACTTTTAGTTTATTTTAAATAGAAGTTCGGTACGCCCGGGCGTACCGCATTACCAGACTACCAGTTGGTTAAAATAAACTTAGAATACGCTTGTATGCTCACGATTTGATGTCCAGTGAAGACTAGGTCTAACACATTAGCATTATTTGACCCAAAAACGCTGCTAGCTCTCGGCAGCAGCCTTCACTACATCTGATTTAGGAGTATATTCTCAGTTACCTTTGAGCACTTAACAAACCTTAATGACCTGCGCAAGATCGATAGCCCTTGAATGCAAATGGATGTCGTTATGACACTGTCAACCCCGATCAACGTCAAGCTTTTACAATTATTCTTAAGCTTTGTCAAAGTTAGTGATTACCTCAGGAGCTTTCAGCTCGTTAGGTTTAATGCATCTGACGAAGAAAGGCTGGCATGATGAAAGTGTCCTCATCAGAAGGTCCAGAGACTTTTTGAACTGCTCGCTCAGGGTTTGATTGCGACGACGAGTGGAAGATTGCTTCGCGTCTTTTAAGTCTGAGAAACAAAAACAATTACCAGCAGTCAGAAATGGCACTGCCATGAAACGGAAACGGTTCAATCTTGCAAAATCTAGACGAACCATTTCAACTTATATGAAGTCTCAAGTGCATCTTGTTCTCACTTTAAGAGAAAAAATATATAAATCAGATCCACAGCAGTGGCTGTAGAGAACAGTCATGCAATAACAAAAACCGGTAAAATTATGTCGTTGATTGGGTAAATTAAACTAAACAAATTCATTCCGTGACTCTTTTTCGTTGTGGAACTCCGCAAACAAGTAGCAAAAGTTCCACTATATCATACATGACGCAACTAAATTTCAAAATATATTTCTTTTTAACGTTAAGGTTACTGAGTTCAGTTAAACGAGCAACGTAGGGCAACTACACATGAAAAAAACGTTAAGGTTAACGTTTTTTTCCTGTGTAGTTGCCCTACGTTGCTCCTTTCTAACGTTAACGTTACGGTTACCGGGTTCAGTTAAAGGAGCAACGTAGGGCAACTGCACAGCAAAAAAAAAGAGGTAAAATTTGCTATCAGCCCACATTATCTCAATTACCTTGCTGGAACAAGAGCTTGAGGAATTTATTCTTTGATCCTTGTATCAATGTAATTAAGTCTCCGTGAAAAGTGTCGCGATTTCGCTCGAGAAACCCTAAAAAAAGCATAAGCTTATTACATAATACACAAGAAAGGTTTAATCAATGATGTTTCAAAAATAACGGAGAGCTAACCTCGTCTTGGTCATTGCAGCTTCTTGTTGACAATTTAAGTATTTGCTAAACATAAGGTTCTAAGAGGCTGCTGAAATGATGACTAAAGCAAACCACCCAAAAAACTTTTTAAAAACTATATGGAGTACATCAAATAGTATCTGTCACATGCTAAAAACTAAATGGAGTAAATCGAATAGCATCTGTTACATGCATTTAACCATGATTTGTAATCACTCGCATTATTTAATTATTGAGATCAAATTGAGAAATTCTCAAAAAAAAAACGGTTTATAAGACGAGTTAAAAGTTTCCTTTGTTTCTTTTTTTATAAATAGCTGACCCTAGCGCGCACTAAATTCTTACCTCAACTAATCGCATAAAAATAAACTTCAGGTTCAACTTTGTTGATTGATGCCACAAAATAAACAAAAAACAGCAAAAGATGAAATAGAGTACCGGTACATGTAGTTATTGTCAGGAAAGCAGCGTCAGAGTGACAGCGAATAACCGAGAGGTCATCGAGTCTGCAGCCGCTCTGGGAAGCATAATAAGAATATCCGGCATCTTTATTTGAGCTGAACACAGAAAAGATAAAAAAGATAAAAATAACATTATAAACAGCAAACGTGGCGTTCAATTCCACTGATCGTGATAGACGAGCTTAAACCCAAAATAATAACATCCTACCTTGGCAAGTATATCTGACGGCACCGGCGAAATGTTCAATTCCGAAAGTTTCATCAAACTTCGACGCAGGCTTCTTGAAGAGCGGATTTTTACCATGGTGCTGCAACAGCTTGTTCAGCATCGTAGTATCAGTGCCCTGGAATAAAAGTATTGCCTCAAGTCATTGAGATTTTTTTATAAGAGCATTGTTATAAGAACACGACGCTCATTTTCGCACAAAAGTTAAAAACAAATTAAAAACAAGGCCAGTCTCGGCATGAAAAAAATAGTGAAAACATTGGCTAGAACAACGTATTTGTGAGCAATCAGCAGGGTTTTCATGGCCGTTTTTATACAGTCATTGTTAATTTGTCTGACATTAATCGCGATCTGCAACAAAAACAACTTTCAACCGAGTAAGATTGTACTCTTATTTTCCAACAAAGTTAAAAACAAATAAAGCTGAAAATTCTTGAAACTTTAAGAATAGCTAGCCTAAAGTCAAAATTTACTGGCTATTATTTAAAAAATTCTGAGGTAGGGTATGTCGACTTTTTCAATCTTTGTTTTATACCAACGTTGCATTATAATAATGCTATGGGTAAGACAAGTAATCAATGTAAAAAGATTGCTATACAAGTGTTCTTGGTCTTTTTCCTCGTGGTACCCGGCCTATATGCTCGCATGCGGAGGCCATTCGAAACTACTTCCCAAATATCCATTGTACTAACTTTGAACATTGGGATATTACGCAACTTCCCCCAAATATAATTTACAAAATACTGACGTTTTTATGAATGGACAATTGGACATTTTCACAAATCAACTCAACTCTATCCAACTTCCCATTCCGAAAAATCTCTCGTTTGTAAATTGTATTTCAAAAAATTTATGAAATAAACTAAAAAACTAAAATAACACTGTGTTTCATCTACTCAGAGCAGCTGTGGACAGTGAAGTACTACTCAAAAGCAATACGATTAAAGTGAAACAAAAACTTAAACAAATATGAGACACAAAGAAAACGAGCATTGCAAATTAAGAAGCATATAAGTTACCCTAGGGAACATGGCTTCTTCATTGATCAGGGCAAGAATGTTCATGGGCTTTACAGCAATCATGTCCAAGGCGTCCTGGAAAGATAGAGATTTAATATCAAATTTAAGATCCGTAAAACAAGTGCGCAGAGTAATTTAAAGCATATTTCATAAGCTATGAAAGTTTCAATTTTCTTCAAATTATTTTAATTTTTTTTAAAGAACTTAGATTTGGCAAAGTATTGTGCCTCTCCTTCTGAAGAAGTAAACTTTTTCAAACTATTGATACGTTAAAAGTATGGAATTTGATGAATCCCTACGGAAATCAATCCTTCTCACCTGGTTATCTTTGAACGTGATGTGCTTCCACCCAATTGCTTCTTTGTCGTACTCTTCCTGCTCGAGCTTAAATACGTGACGAACGAAAAACTGCTGCAAATTCTCGTTCGCGAAGTTAATGCAGAGTTGCTCAAAACTGGAAGAAGAGGAAAAAGATTCTGTGGTTATTTGAATTCTAACCTCAGATTAGAAATTCACTCACGCGTATCAACCACGGACTCCGAGTTGGTATAACTAGGCTAACGAAGGATAAATATTTAGGGCTCAGTTTGCAAGTCTTTTGTCAAAGTGGACCACCGCGGTGGGTAAACTACTACGCCCCAATGATCAATATAAGCGTAAAGTTTCTATCCCAAGAACACAACGTCACATTGCAGGTTCTGAAGTCGAACCGAAAGCAATCTTTCGATGACCAAATAATCTACTAACAATCGTCCCTGAATTCAAAACGACACGATTGCACCAATCAGCTGTCGCCACCCGTGAGGTGATGAGCTGCCCACTCTTTTGAGTGAAGTCGAAATGGCCAGTTTTCTTTTTCGGGTTTCCCAGTCCAAATGGAGTTCTGTGGTGTAGCTTTTTGCTGCGCCATACTCTCATCCACAGGAAAGCACCAGATAGCAACAACAACAAACTAGATGACAATAAACTGAATAACGAATAGCGAATTAAATTTTGTTCATGCCAGCATTTAAGGTATTGAATAAAAATGAGGCAAAATCTTTGCGCGAACTTGATCCAGCATGCAAAACCACGCCTTACATGAAGCATAAAAGCTTAGCATAAGCTTATGTAATTGATTGATTAAAGTAGTTAATAAACAAACACAGCTAAAACGTTCGCCTATTAATTAAGTGGCCAATTTACGTTGGTTAAATATTAACCAAGTTTTCAAGTGCCCAGCTTGAAGGTATAATGCAATATAGCGAGACCATAAGCATGCTTTTGAACCTGTTTTTTTTATAGCTCATTATTATGCAAATGCAGAAAAAATGTGAAAAATCATAAACAAGAACGAAATTCGATAATTTGATCCATATTTCTCCTGCACGTGCGAGGAAGCGGTGCTGAGGCTTTTGCTTGAGACAAATCAAGCTGACCGTTTTCCAAACTTTCTGGCAGAATTTCTTCCCAGTCTTGTTTGAAGCCACCAAATTGAGAAAACTGCCGTAAAGCGCCTTATTCAAGGAGGTAACAACGTAACGATAAAGGCAGTACAGGATTTAATTGTTAATCTATTTAGTAAAAGAGCATGACAGAAGCTAGAGAAGCCCTCAATCACATACCTATTGTTTCCAAAGTTTTCAAATCCAAAAATGTCCAGCAATCCAATGGAGTGCACTCCTTTCTTCCTCTTGTCCGAATTGACACCAATAGCATTGTTGATCTTTTCCACTATCCATATGAATAGACGGCCATAGACACCCTTAAAATCATTTTGAAATAAAAACATTGGACTTGACTGAGAAAAATCCAGAACAATTACTGAAATCTTTTTCAAATAAAGCATTCTATTTGAATAAGAGTGGCATGACTTAAACGGTACGTCGACAAAAGGTCTTTCAAGTTACTGAAACATTTACCAGAACCACTATTCAGCGTGTAATAAACGCTGTGAAATCTTAAAGACCATAGAATTCCTTTGATCGGGGCTCAATTTGTCCTTAAATTTTTCGGAATTAGAGACAAAATTCGGAATATCTTTATACGTATTTAGATCCGCATTATCATCTACATTAGGGCGGTTCAAAAAACATTTTTTTTCTTGAAAACACGCTATCACCCCCTAAAATCGTGAGGTTGGCTGAAAAATCACCACAGAAAAAAATTCGGTTCGATTCCTCCAACATCCGCCACGGAAATCGAGTTTTTGTTTTTTTTTCAAAATCCGGGGATTCCCCTAATTTAAATAAGTAAATTTCTTAATTTTTATGCTGTTTTAGACAATTTTCTCGAAATTTTTTAAAGGAAGGTTGTTACCAACGGTTGAGTTAGGTCACCTAATGTTTGGTGTTACGTCATCAATGACGTCATCGAGTTTAGGGGGAATTCCCCAAGCAATTCTTCACAGTTAGAGCATTTTTTACGAAAAATCTGCATTTACTGAACTAAACTCGATTTTTGGTTTTGAAAACATTGTATTTCTTCAATAATTGATAAAAAAAAAGTTTTGCTCAGTAGTTTCATACTGCATGTGTTAGTTAATTCAACGTCTTGTCGCAATATGAACAGCAGTACAATAAAACAAAGCAGATTTTTAGCAACTTGGAGTTTTCTTTCTAAAATCTGGATACTTCTGCCTTATGCTTTCGACGCAATGCAAGATCATGTTTCGTTGTTCGTTTTCGGTAGTTTGAACGTCTTTATAGTCTTCAAGTATTTTGATGCCCCTTTCAGCTGTGTCATTTGTCACTTTTATGTTAAATACTAATCGTTCAAGCCTTTGGTATGAATCAGACTTGCACCATTGGCTTTGAGCCCGACGCAGAAACTGGACATCATCGATGGTGAATCGAAACCGCTGGAACAAAAGCACAAAACGTCTTCCCGCCAAATTTGAAATCCGTGTTGTCTCTGTGATGTGGGGCAATACTGGTTTTTGTGGTGCGAGCACTGTGTGCTGATTTTCTCGATAGAGTTGGAACATCCTACGAGCTAAAACTTCTTTTTCTTCACATGCAAGTTGCTTAGAGCACAGAGCAAACGGTATCAGTTCTTCGGTCAAATACCATTAATGGCGTGACGGGGCTTTAGCAGCGTTGTGTGCAATATTGCCAAGTTTTGAAGAACTCTGATATTTCAACATTGTTTTGTAAAACATAAGATCATTGTATGCTGCCTCTGATGCTAAAGGAGACTGAAACCACAAAGACGAATAAAATATACCAACAAAGTCTCCAAAACTTTGCAGTTTTTCAAGATCAGTTTCTTCAACTTGGAGTTGTCCTTGGAGCATTTTTAGAGAGTAAATACAAGACGACATCCATCTTGCTCGGTGTTGAGCTCCAGGGCGACGAAAACAAAAATTTGAAAATGATTTTTCATCAATGTAATATGTTAAATTTGAAAATGATTTTTCATCGATGTAATATGTTGCCGCAACATATTACGTCGATGAAAAATCATTTTCAAATTTTTGGTTTTGTCGTCCTGGAGCTCAACACCGAGCAAGATGGATGTCGTCTTTGTATTTACTCTCTAAAAATGTTATTGCTCCAAGGACAACTCCAAGTTGAAGAAACTGATCTTGAAAAACTGCAAAGTTTTGGAGACTTTGTTGGTATATTTTATTCGTCTTTGTGGTTTCAGTCTCCTTTAGCATCAGAGGCAGCATACAATGATCTTATGTTTTACAAAACAATGTTGAAATATCAGAGTTCTTCAAAACTTGGCAATATTGCACACAACGCTGCTAAAGCCCCGTCACGCCATTAATGGTATTTGACCGAAGAACTGATACCGTTTGCTCTGTGCTCTAAGCAACTTGCATGTGAAGAAAAAGAAGTTTTAGCTCGTAGGATGTTCCAACTCTATCGAGAAAATCAGCACACAGTGCTCGCACCACAAAAACCAGTATTGCCCCACATCACAGAGACAACACGGATTTCAAATTTGGCGGGAAGACGTTTTGTGCTTTTGTTCCAGCGGTTTCGATTCACCATCGATGATGTCCAGTTTCTGCGTCGGGCTCAAAGCCAATGGTGCAAGTCTGATTCATACCAAAGGCTTGAACGATTAGTATTTAACATAAAAGTGACAAATGACACAGCTGAAAGGGGCATCAAAATACTTGAAGACTATAAAGACGTTCAAACTACCGAAAACGAACAACGAAACATGATCTTGCATTGCGTCGAAAGCATAAGGCAGAAGTATCCAGATTTTAGAAAGAAAACTCTAAGTTGCTAAAAATCTGCTTTGTTTTATTGTACTGCTGTTCATATTCAAGACGTTGAATAAACTAACACATGCAGTATGAAACTACTGAGCAAAACTCTTTTTTTATCAATTATTGAAGAAATACAATGTTTTCAAAACCAAAAATCGAGTTTAGTTCAGTAAATGCAGATTTTTCGTAAAAAATGCTCTGTGAAGAATTGCTTGGGGAATTCCCCCTAAACTCGATGACGTCATTGATGACGTAACACCAAACTATTAGGTGACCTAGCTCAATCGTTGGTAACAACCTTCCTTTAAAAAATTTCGAGAAAATTGTCTAAAACAGCATAAAAATTAAGGAATTTACTTATTTAAATCAGGGGAGTCCCCGGATTTTGAAGAAAAAACAAAAACTCGATTTCCGTGGCGGATGTTGGAGGAATCGAACCGAATTTTTTTCTGTGGTGTTTTTTCAGCCAACCTCACGATTTTAGGGGGGTGATAGCGTGTTTTCAAGAAAAAAAATTTTTTTTGAACCGCCCTAGTGTACACTGTACAACTATAGACCCTAACCGTTTGAGAATTCCAGAAAAATCAGTAAATAAGCATACACGGGTATTTTTTTGATTTTTCACTTTTTGACATAACCAATCACTTACTTATTTGTTTAAGGCTGCGAATCAATTATGTCAAATACTTAAGCAATCTTTCCAGAAAATCTTCAAATATAACATCTGATGTACTAATTACTTTTAAAGTATTGTCATTTTTTAAGGTTATTAAAATTTCAACAAATGCTATAGACTTAAAAGCCGTTCGCAATATAATGCCAATACTGACATCGCAAAGGTTGCGATATTTATTCTGACTGAACCCACTCTTAAAAATAGTTGCCAACAAAGCGGCATTTATTTAACTTGTGGTTTGGGAAGCAATACAACCAAAAAAATTTTAACCTATAAAAGTCAAATAAATATAACGGACTATACTATTGTACTTTCAGAATTTGCATGCAATCCTATTGCGAACCCATATCTGTTTTGCTCCATTAGCCCTTAAAAAGCATCTGTAAATGCAGCTGTGCGTCAATAGACAGCTTTCGTAGTTAAAAATTTCAGGCAAAAAACATTGAAAAAATTTCCGCCACTTCATTCCTAGCGCTAGGAATTCAGAATGCAAATACCGCAACGAAAAATGGAACAACTTGACTGTCTAATGCCAAGAAAACACAATTTGCTGCGATAGCTGATGTGGCGCTACTTGACACCTTTCAGCAAATGCAAAGACTCTGAAAACATGGAGAAAACCTGCGATGGTCCAAGAGTCGCATAAATCACTGCGATTGCAAGTAAACTACGGTAAGAACTGATAAAAACGTAGCCAGAAAAAACCTTTCATTGGCAAGATGAGGAATATCTATTGTCATGAGATCCTGATAAAAAACGTCAAAAACTTCTTTAAGCCTATGTTTTCAAGTTTTAATGTGGTTTGGGTTACCAAACACACTTGCAATCCAAACAATGGCGTACATATAGTCGATCACTTCGTTTTCAAATCGCAAATTTACGCTTATTTCTAGCTTAATCAATTTGAGATAACTACAAAAACGTCTAGCGATGATTGGTGGGATGCAAATTCCCCGCTTTAATTCTTCAAATCCACCCCCTTGGCTTTACCGACCGATCAGTACTCAATTGGATAGGGCGTCAGCTACTAAAACAGTAGACTCAAATTCCCGATCGGATCAAGCTAAACACTACGAAGATTTATATTCACAGTTTCCCTGCTTGACGTGCAGCAAAAAGGCACAAGAGGAGGCCTCCACCGCGTGTGGTAGACAGGTGGCAGCTAAACTCGAAGATCGAAAAAGATCCTTTCGCAGTCTTCTGACCAAGGCAAGTTGATAAACAAAGATGTGATTACTATCATCCTTCGTACAAAATTGAGTTGACATGCATTTACCAGACTAAGAATTCACCATGCTGTAGAGCTCCATGATGTTCTGAACTGAGGGGTGGCGTTGATTTAAAAATAACAAAAAGATACCTGCGCAGGTGTCTTTCCTCTCCAAAGCGTATATAAATGATGAACGGCTGTGTGAGGGGAGCCGGCGGGGTGGGAGAAAATGGAAAAAAACGTGAAAAGCATGCCCCAAGGCATCTGCTGTGGCCAACAATGATCCCGAAGAGGACAAACG
Source organism: Trididemnum nubilum (assembly GCA_963965965.1). NCBI lineage: Eukaryota > Metazoa > Chordata > Ascidiacea > Aplousobranchia > Didemnidae > Trididemnum > Trididemnum nubilum. The sequence goes on from CAWYPQ010000084.1 coordinate 87,239, forward strand.
CAAGCAGGCCAATGGCTGGTCTACGTGCGCCACAAAGTGGGCAACTACCAATTCTTTATCAGGCTCATGATTGATCTCTACTGCCATCTTTTGATCAGATTCAGCTTGAACTACCTGCAAGTCAAAAAAACAATTCGAATTAAATTACCTGATTCTCAGGTCCTCGTGTCGTATGACAATTAGGTTGTCATCTAATTATTGTTCATGTTTGAGAATACACCGTAGGCACTTGTGGACGAATCTAGTACTTTTAGCCTTCCAACGCCTTTCAAGAAACGATCCCCGACTGCATAGTATAACCAGGCGGTCTGGGAAATGGAGCTATAAGCATAATCGCAGAGAGCAGTTTCTTGCATTACAGTGAGACGCAGCATAACCCTCAAATGTTACACAATTCATTGCCCTAAAACGTAATCTTGAATCCATTTAAAACGAGGAGAACAAAATTATTGGCCAAAAAAGCGATCGGCATGTCACACGCACAGACAATCATGTTTTGAAATCAAAAAACATGTGTCTCGCGATGCAGTTGCGATGAACATCACTAACGTGTCGTAGTGACAGCTCTCGTGCCACGGATTTTCAAAGCAGAATAAAAGCGCAGTATACTAAAAAGCTAACACTGTAAACATGTTGTAAAGACAAAGCTGTATTTCAATTAAAAGGGGTGAAGCTTCCAGCCAATTCCGGTATTTACAATGGTTAAAATTGAAATACAACTTTTGTGATTTTTTGTTCTCATTTTGGAGCTGTGGTTACAAAGCTATTCAACAAATACAAAAAGGCATTCCCTAAAAATGTTTAAGAGAGGGTTTTACCAAAATTGGATAGGTCATGTGATGTTACTGGAAGGGTAGATACCATTCAGTCTCTCTTTATCCCTGGAAGTTCAGGCTGAGAAAACAGATTGAGGGTTTCCAAAAACTTTTTACGGGGGTTATCTCTTTGCATTTATTGAATATCTTCGCAACAGCAGACCGAAAATAAGAACAAAACATTTCAAAAATTATATTTAGATTTTAGCTACTGTAAACAATACCGAAATTGGCTGGATGCTTCACCCCCTTTAAAATTTACAAAATTGGAAGAGACCATTTAACCGAAATTTTTCTCAACTTTTTTATTATTACCGAGACCCAAATCTAACATAAACTTATGCCTTACTTTGAAACTAACCTCAAGCCCTGTTCAAACCTTAATTCTAACTCTTAAAAAAGTACCTGAAAAATGCACAGATGAAGTATCGAACCAAATCAAATCAAAACCAAATCTTTTATTATACTCGCTGTAATACGCCAAAGCGTGTAACGAGTTGGCGGGGCCCATCTCCGCGTCATTGCGCCCGGGCACAAAGCTCCTTTCGAAGAAATGTCGCAACGATGGCGAGCCGTTGGTAACACTGTGTCCGATTTGACCGGCCAGAGATTTCAACCTCAGGCCCCCACTCCAGAGACGAACGCGTTACCGCTCGACCAATTGGCCGGTGATAGATGAAATTTAATTTCTTTAATTATTTATCTTTTTTTGTTTTATTCTCTTTCAATTTCTTTACTTATTTTCGTTTTATTCTCTTTCAACCTAAAATTTTTCGGTGAAATAGTCACTCTCCACAAAATTAAAAAGGAGGCCATGCCGTATTGTAATATATTACCCCCTTTCCATCATACAAACTAGTTTGATTGAATGTATATTGTGTACTTTAACGACCTAACAAAAATTCTAAATCGTCTTACATTTCTGAGAATGTATTCAACGTCCAAAATAGTAACAAGGCCTGCTACAGCACTCTCCTCTTCTTTATCAATTGACCCAGCACTAGAAGGACGTTTTCCGGACCAGCTATGCTCGTTTTTCGTCATTGATGGCGCGGATGATGACGTCATATCGCCAGATGACGTAAAACGGCTTTTCGAGGCAAGCCAATTGACTGTATCACCGACGGTAGATATCCCTTTGCCAATTGTCTGTAAAAGTAAAATTCCTTATTTCTGGATTTAACAAAAGCCTTCAATAACTTTAATCGAATAAATGTTTATTTCACAAAAAGATTTTATTACCGAGTACGGTAAGTTAATGCAATGTAAGCGAGTAACAAATTTACGGGCCCATTTCCGCGTCATTGCGCTGAGGCAACACAGCTTCTTTCGGAGAAATGCAGCAGTGTTGGCGAGCCGTGGGCAACACTGCGTCCGATTTGACTGGACCGAGATTTAAACCTCAGACCTGCCGTTTCAGAGACAAATGCGTTATCGCTCAACCAGCTGGCCGGTACACTGATATCTTAAATGAGGACTGAAGTCAATTGCAATTGGGGTATCTAAAGTCAGGCCAATCGTATTGAATTAGATTGGCGTTGATTCCATCCTTCTTCACCCAGCTGTTCGAGATATAATTCTTCAAACACGACGTAGGAGCCACTCTAATCATGATTTTTATTGGCAACCCTGACTTTGATATCCTCGGCAACGCCATCTTAGTTTTATCCTAAGGCAACGCTGCAATCACGCTAAGCCACATCTTTTTAACCTACAGTATATATAAGTTACTATAGGCCTCTGTGGGCTAGGCTACTGCATTGAAACGTCAGGGTTGCCAATAATAATAATGTTTGTAGAGGCCCCTATGCGGTTTTTGAAGTAGAATATCTCTGAAACGTCTTTTTTGAAGTAGAATATCTCTGGAACGGCTGGGTCAAAAAGGATGAAGTCAACGCCAATCTAATACGATTGGCCTAACTTTAGATACTCCCATTGATTTTGCCTTCAGTTCTCGTTCATGAATAGCAGCCCTTTTGTGATCTACAGCATTTTTTTTAACATCAAAGAATGCACTACGAAGGATTCTAGGACAAAATTCAGATTCATACTATTCAAAGAAAAAAAAAAAGCAGCTGGGTTTTGATAAAGTAGTGGTAGCAACATTGGTATCGTAGTTGAAAACATCATTTACCGGTAGTAACAAGCTTTTACGACTCGTTTTTATAGAAGTTACATTTTTAGCATTATTTCTTTACATATAAGAAATTGAAATGTAATACGCACCTTAGCTGCATTAAGCATCGACGTGACATAAGAAGGAGCGCCATCGCCAGTGAAACCACCAAGAGATTGCAAGCTGGTGATATGCTGAGAAAATAAATAAAAAAAATATTAAAAAGGGAGTAGATAGTGCTGAATTTGTTGATTACAATACCAGAACTGCTGTGTTTTAGGAAATGGTTATGGATGGTATCGGAAAAAGATTAAATTCGAGGAAAGATAAAGCGAATAGAATCATCGTCACTTTATTGGCATATTTTTGTTTATAATTTTAAGAATAAAGATTAGGGTTTGATTGTTGTTTACCAATTAAAAGGTTAAGGTTATGGTTTCATTTATGGTTAAAAGTGATGAACTACTACAATTTTTCCGTAAAATAAAGCTTGCTTTTGGTCTAGTATTAGCAAGAGCTTGCAACAATTCGTTGAAATGTCGTTGCACTGTAAAATAGGGCACACCAAAATTCCACTTTTTTTTTCCAAACATGGACATCAGTATTGCAATCCGTGAGGATGTCCGAAAAAACGCTTCTGTGAAAAAATCAGGGAGTTTCGTCAAGTATTCGCGCTGCAACAGCACTTTTAAGTTTTAGGGGGGTATTTTCGTGAAATTTGGGGGTGCCAATATCTAAAAAGTGCTATATTTTTATTTTTACGTAAAAAAATCGTTTTTTACACGTGATTATATTTACGTGCCAAGGTTGACTTATCAATCTAAGCATAATTTGCCGATACTGCTGCTTAACAAGGACTTTTTTGGGGTAATTTTTCTCAATTTAGAGCAATTTTTGAACAAAATTTCAGGTATTTTTCTAAGTTTCAGCCATTTTTTGAGCGTGAATGTACTGAACACGTTAATACTACGCTTTGTGAGAAAGGTGTTTTAGGGCAAACTTTGTTTTAGAGCCTGAACACCACGTCAAGGTGTTGCCCGTCGTTCAGGTTCCTCTGTTTTTTATCCCGGAGAGGGCCCTTTTCCTGCATGTCATAAAGGGAACGATCACGGTTGGGAATGATAAGTTCAGTGTGTTTTGGCCAAAGTGGATTTACGAAAATCTGGGTAGAGCTTTCGTGTGTCTTCTACACAGCGTAGTAGCATCCTCCTTTGTTCCTCATCATCCGTCAAAACGTCCTTGAACTCCTCCATGAGTCTCACTCCTCTTTCCGCCACATCATTCACAACTTTGAGGTGAATAGTGAGAATAAGTTATGATGTTCAGTTAATAGTTTGGACTAAATGTGAATAGATTTGACCTCAATATGTTGACAGTGACACCACATATCTAGCTGTGTGACAAAAAAATAATTCTACACTTCCTTTATCTTAATTAATCTAAAAAACAATTAAGGTTATTGGATCACAATATTGAATTATGACGTTGCCATATACCACGTGTAGTGTTGCAAAGTATTTTCATTAAAGCATCAGTGCAGTTGCAAAGCATTAGTATTAAGTTTGTTTAAGCTGGGGAACAAAAAGATGGTCTCAACAAGATCTATAGATGTAGCATTTCCTCTTATTGGCAAGCCAATAGATAGGCTCTCCTCTTTGAAACTACCCACGAATTTGGAGAAGATGCAGAGATTTTTGTATCATTTTAAATGTGACAAATTAAGCAAACAGAAATCAATCAATCGGACTTGCGACGAAGTTGTTCTCTAGTGGCAAAAAGTTGCAGAGGGTTTTACTCCTGGATACACTTGCTACCTAAGTGTAAATTCTATCAAGACCAGAATCAATACGCTTTGGGAAGAATACAGGACAACGCAAGCTTGGGGAAAAAGGAGTTCTGAAGAACATTCCAAGGCTTCCAAAAATTTCAAGGAAAAGTTAGAATCTCTTTTTGATATTGTTGAGCCGGATATTAAGTTTAGACTGTGTGAAGACGATTGGAAATTTGTGCGGGATCAAAGAATGGAACGAAAGTCGACGTTTGGTTACAGGGACACCAAATTATTGGCTCGTTTGGAGCGAAAGAAGATACGCGGAGAAAACCACAAGAGACGGCAGGACCAGGCAAAAGAGGAGAAAGAAATGCTCACAATGGTTTTGGGGGGTAAAGAAAGCGATGAGTCAGTTGAGGAACAAACGGGTGAAGATTTCTGTGAGCCTCCTTCTAAGCAACGGTAGAATCCGGACCGGATTCCGCTGCACGTGCCACGGAATATTGCATCAACGTCGCAGGTGGTGATGACTGCAGACCGACATAAGATTTCGAGTAATGCTCTGAATGACATCATCGCATCAATCATCAGAGAAAGTCAAGGATGCGTAAAAGATTTTGTGCTTAGCCAAATGAGTACTTTAAGAGGACGTAAGAAGCTTCGTTCCTTGACGTTCGAGTCAGTAAAGGAAAATTTTTTGGCCGGGTTGGATGATCATTACTTCACAATTCACTGGGACGAAAAGTTATTGAAATGCGGAAAAGCCTATACTCACAAGGAGCATCTAGCTGTTTTGGCCAGTTCTAAAAACGGGAAACTGGTGAAGTTATTGGGCATTACAGATCTTGATAGCGGAACTGGTTTAAATCAAGCGAAGGCAGTCAAAAATATGCTGGATGAATGGAGCATTGAGCAGCGATGTGTTGCAATGTGTTTCGACACAACTGCATCCAACACCGGGAAATTCGCTGGAGCATGTATTCTATTAGAAGCTCTTATAGGCCACCCATTACTGTGGACATCATGCCGTCACCATATGCCGGAAGTCATTCTGGGAGATGTCTTCAAAGTAATATTCGGTCCTTCCAGTAGCCCCAAAGTAGAATTTTTTGACATTTTGAAATCAAAATGGCCAACACTAAATTTATCTTCAATTGACCAGTCTGACCTTACCAATTTAGGACCACTGGACAGTTTCAAACTTAAAGCATAAGAGAGTCTTCAACATCTGTGCTCTGACGAAAGCACCTACTTACCCAGAGATGACTTTGATGAATTACTGAAGCTGAGTTTGTTTTACCTCGAACAGCAACGTGTTAGTAACTTTGCGTTTCGGCGCCCAGGAACACAACATCGTGCGCGGTGGATGTCGACACCAATTTATGCATTTAAGATGTATCTTCGCCTCAGTCAGCTGGATGTAGATGCTACTCTTGTCAATGGATTGAGGCGGTTCTGTAACTTTGTGTCCATCTTCTATGCTCCATATTGGTTGCAGTGCCCTTTAGCTTCGGAAGCAGCTGTGAACGACTTGGAGTTCCATCGAGCCATGATGATTGATGAACTACTCCAGCGTTGATGAAGAAGTTGCTGAAGCTGCCAGACATGCCTTTTTGAGACATAGGTGGTATTTAACAGCTGAGTTAATACTACTGGCATTGTGCTTTCAGCATTTATAAAAGCTATCAAAAACATGTATCTTTTGTCCAAAATCCAACTGCCCCTCTAATCTCGTAGAATCCTCAATTTCCCAACTTATCCTTAGACACTTGTGTCTCTGACCTTGTCAGCGAGCGATCGGTGATCATTTTCCAGCGACTGAACCTCTCCTTGCAAGACATTCGCTTTCTAACGTATTCACGGGATAAATGGTGCGATTTCGATGAGTATAAGAAATTTAAAATGCTGATTAATGACCTCAAAGTTGTGAATGATGTGGCGGAAAGAGGAGTGAGACTCATGGAGGAGTTCAAGGACGTTTTGACGGATGATGAGGAACAAAGGAGGATGCTACTACACTGTGTAGAAGACACACGAAAGCTCTACCCAGATTTTCGTAAATCCACTTTGGCCAAACACACTGAACTTATCATTCCCAACCGTGATCGTTCCCTTTATGACATGCAGGAAAAGGGCCCTCTCCGGGATAAAAAACAGAGGAACCTGAACGACGGGCAACACCTTGACGTGGTGTTCAGGCTCTAAAACAAAGTTTGCCCTAAAACACCTTTCTCACAAAGCGTAGTATTAACGTGTTCAGTACATTCACGCTCAAAAAATGGCTGAAACTTAGAAAAATACCTGAAATTTTGTTCAAAAATTGCTCTAAATTGAGAAAAATTACCCCAAAAAAGTCCTTGTTAAGCAGCAGTATCGGCAAATTATGCTTAGATTGATAAGTCAACCTTGGCACGTAAATATAATCACGTGTAAAAACGATTTTTTTACGTAAAAATAAAAATATAGCACTTTTTAGATATTGGCACCCCCAAATTTCACGAAAATACCCCCCTAAAACTTAAAAGTGCTGTTGCAGCGCGAATACTTGACGAAACTCCCTGATTTTTTCACAGAAGCGTTTTTTCGGACATCCTCACGGATTGCAATACTGATGTCCATGTTTGGAAAAAAAAGTGGAATTTTGGTGTGCCCTACTGTAAAACCTGAACGTGCATGTTAGAAATCTATAAAACCTACCGATAACAAAAAAGTTGACAGAGGGTGCTTACTTACTGCTTAGACTACCTCAAATGCAAGATGAAGCGAGAACAAGAAAATTTTTTCGGTTGTAGCATGACCAAAAAATTTAATCGGACTCCAAACTTGAATTAAGAAATCAAACTTTGACGATGGATTTGGTTAAAACCAAAACATCTGGTGCGAAAATGTATGTTAAAACTTGATTTTATAAAGCTAAAGCAAATATCCGCGCACAACAATTTGAAAATTGGTATTCATATTGTAGCAATTTATCTCCGGTCATTGATAAAGTTATACACAATAACCGGAACATTATTGCTGCAAGGGAGTGGCATGCACTGGTTTGCAGAAAAGCGGCATAATAGTAATCGTCAGGCACGTTTTGAGATATAAATATTTCTTACACCGTATATGGTCAATAATAGCAATAACACATTTTACACATGTTTGCGCATTATTTTTTCTGAATAAATTTATTAGTTTCGCATCAAAAACAAACAATATTATAAACGGTAGAGTTCATACTATGGTGCATGTTTTTCAGATAAAGACTTTGGTGCGCATGCAAATTTTTCTAAAACACAAATAAAATTGCACGTTTTGACGAGCAATATATGAATGAATGTTGCAAGATTGCACTTAGATAGACACTATCCAAATAAGGTAGTGCAAAGAAAAGCATTCCAAAGTTGCTTAAAAAAGTAACAAGGTTGTCATTAACGCTTTTCCTTTCGTCATAAATAATTTATAATCCATTCTGCATCAAATTGCAACGCAAGAAAAACAATAGCGTTTTGAAATAATACTGCAAGATTTGCCGTATTAAAAAGAGCTTTCAAAATCAAGTCAATTTTGAAGTCATTTTTCAGCTTTAGGTTCCTTTTGAATATTGAGAAATAGCAAAAAATACTATGTTTCAAATTAAGCGATGCAAAACAGTATAAGCATCACGACGGCAGTCTTTTTTTTTAATAAAACTAAATACACTTTTAAGTTTCAAGTCTAGTGTTTTGGATTATTAGTATTTGTTCCCTACATGGATCCCATCAAGAAAAAAAGCAGACGGTCAATTATCACTAGATGAAATCAAAAGAAAGAGAAATCACATTTAGCCTATAACTAAAAATTACCGCTTCTGCTTTTTCAGCTCATAAAATCGAGCTCCATCAGGAAAAACTAAAAATGTTAATCACCTGTAGTTTCAGGAACAAAAGATTCTGTAACGACTCCACGATTATCTAGTGCTCTCAAAGAACTACTGCGTTCGCTTTTTAATCACCAATTCTGCTATCACCGTGGTAAAATCTTATGGCATTCCCGGGTTATATTGTAATACAATGTTGAACGTAAAACAGTAAAGTCCTTACCGTACTAGGTGAATAGACGAGCCAGCGGGTGCCGAGAGCGACAGGATTTAACTGACTTCCACCGGCACAGCAACATCCTAACAACAAAGAAAAAACGTGGTTAACCAATTATATGTCCAGTTGTCCACCTAGAGCATTTTGATCACTGCAACAGCAAAAGCAGTTACAATGGATTGGAACAATAGACTATGTCCATTTCAGGATGAAACGTATTTTCTATTCAATGATATTATTTTAGAATCGTAGACCTTCAGATATCTCTGACTGCTAATTATTGCTAAATTTAAAAGTAATGAGCCAGGAATCGTGTGCTGAAAAGAGATTGTGAATTTCGTTAACTGCGAAACATATTAGAAGATATCCTAACAGTGGTCAAGTGGATCGAGCGTCTGTTACTGAAACGGTAAACTCGGGTTCGATTATCGGTTGGGTCAAGCCAAAGACTATAAAAATTGGCATTTACATCTTCCCTGCTTGATGTTCAGCATTAAAAGGAACAGTGTGAAGCCTTCACCTAGTTTGTTAAAAAGCGAGCCAGGTCAACTGACCGCTAAAAAACGGTTTTGTCACGGTGATTTGGTCACTAATTTCGTCACAGTGATTTTGTCACAAAGTGAGGGTTTGGGCAAGATGGCTCTGGGGATAGTAAAACATGCTTATAATCGCTCTTCTCGGCCAATCAGCCCGTCATTTGGTTAGCGGTCAGTTTGTCGCGGTCAGTTGTCGTGGACCCTTAAAAAGGTGGCAGCTTGACTCGAAAACCGAAAGTCCCACCAGTGTAAACTGACTAAAGCATCTCAGTGGTGAATAACATGTGTAATTACTAATACAAAAACAATTACTTAAAAAGATCATAAGGCATCTGTCTAATACAATGGGAGTACATCTCACAAATCGTATGGTTCGAATTCAAACGTTCAAAAGACTTGCATAGCCAATAACTTTCAAATCGTCAAAGCTACGCACTTTATTGTTTAAACTTTTGAAATTAAGTTGTATCAATGACAATGTTGTTTATATGTTCTATTATAAGCCTGTAAGGTCATTTTCATTTATATTGATGCTATTATACTTCTATGGAAGATTAAATTACGTAAAAATTATAAAAATCGCAGTAGGCTTAAATTTAAATATAATATAATTTCATCAGTTAGATCGAAAGCAGACAGACGAGTGGGGCCAGAGAACAAAGTGTTCGCTTCGGAAGTAAAATATCTGGGTGTTTATCCGCGATCCCTGCTTACAGTGTTTTGCACGGCTAAAATGAGAATCAAACTTGTACTCTAGTTTACAAACAGTAAGCTTCAAAACTAAATCCTAAATCCAAGAATGAATCTCCGAGTTACTGCAATGGAATGGCAATCGACGTAATTTATTTTCAGAATTACTGTAAAACCGGTAAATCCTAACTCGCAGAACCAGCGTATAAAAAAGTAAGCTGTTTTAAGTGTTTTAGAGTTTCATTAGCTTATTCTGCAAAAATGCAACTGTATTTCACCTGCTAGTTACTGTAGGTGAAGGTCAGTAACTTGATGTCAGCTTAAACTCATTGGCATTGCACGTTATGTAACGATTACATTTCCAAACGGTACGCAATTTAAAGCAGTCTTTACGCTAACCTAACGTATAATGTTTAAGAAAAGCGAAGTGGCCTTAAATGTATTTGGGTTGCCGAAAAAACAGGAAAGCGAAATTTATACCAGTTATTAGAGTTTGAATTAACTTTCCTTTAAGGTCGTCGTAAAATAATGGCAAAAGATTTTGCTACGTAAAATCATGGGATAATTATTCTTCTGATTTTACGCTACATCCTGTTGTTTTCTACTTACAGTACATGAGGAGGTTAATATTGATCTGGCAAGATTTATTCTAAATAGTAAAGAAGCTTTGTCGAAAAATAGTCAAGTTTTTGGCGCGTTTTTGCTATGCATTCATTACACTTTGAAGGCTACAAGGGTTCAAGGTGCTTTTAGAACGACTCAGAAAATAGCCCGAAGTTTTAGGTAATTTCGTTGAACACAGTCGGGTATCAGTTGAGAACCGTTTCAGCTTACGGCTGTTCAAGCGTAGCCATTGCTAACGGCGGGTACATGTTTGCAGCAAAAGTAATTTTATGATGGGCACACAAAAAAAAAACGGAAAAATTTACTTTTTTTTCAGCAAAAAATCATTCATAATAGGCAAAAATATATTATGGCCGCTTTCTAAGATCTCATATCTAAGCTTATGTAAGCTACAATATTATCGCTAACAGATCTACTATATTCATTAACTAACCTAAAATGAGAAATATCAAATTTTATGAGAGGCTAAGACAAGCCTCTCTTAAATTTTGAGAGAGGCTAATACAAGCCTCTCTCCAAATTCGAATAGGCTCACTTTTTCAGCTCGAACATTCTCTGAGATAGTGCTACGTGAATAGAAAATTTTAATTAGAATAACGCTGGGGTGTCTTGTTAAAATTTTCCATTGCGTAAAGCTCAGTACGTAATCTTTTAAAATATTTTGCATTTTTTGACAATAAGGGGCTATTATTCGGAATTAATTTCTATACTGATTTCAAATTTAACTTTATGCAGAACAAATTGCAATGTTAGCGGTGGGTAAGCCTAGCCTGTAGATTTCGGTAATAGGTAGTCGATTTCAGTAATAGCTTTATAGCAGAGGTAAATTTTGGTTTTGAGAAGTGCTGGGTAATGGTGGTCGAAAGTTGTAAGAGAAAAATTTTGAAGTTGCAATATTGCACTGGGAGACATCTAGAAACGGTAAGGGGGCCTATTCCTACATTTTTTTGCTAAGAAAACAAAGTTGGTCTTTATCGCCTCATCAGTAGGGTGTACCAATTTTGGGTGAATGTCACCGATTTTTGATAAAGTCTTCGAAAAAGTTGCCAAATCTCTTAACTAAAGCTCACGTGAAATTTGAGAGCCACCGGATATCGTTTGACGGTGGTTCACCTCCAATTAAGGGTTGTTGCTTACGCGCGGTGGGTTTTACCACCTTATGCTTGTATCTCCTTTAGGGTTGTACAAAGTAGAATAATGCAGTATTCTAGAATAATTCTAGAATAGACATTTCGAATCTAGAATTTCGAATCCTATTCTAGAATAACTCATGGCAAACTGTGACAATACAGTTTCTTCCGGCCAAAATTAGGTGATCTCCAAAAAAAAAAAAAAAAAGGTCTTCGCCTTATTCAGAGTGATTTTTCGGCCGAAATCCAAAATTCAAACGTTTTTTCCGCCCAAAATTAGGTGATCTCCAAAAAAAAAAAAAAAAAAAAAAGGTCTTCGCCTTATTCAGAGTGATTTTTCGGCCGAAATCCAAAATTCTAACGTTTTTTCCGCCCAAAATTAGGTGATCTCCTTTAAAAATTTTTTTTCGAATCCAATTACCCGATAAAAAATGCTTTTTGAGATTCGTTTCTCCGGAGATTCGAATCTCAAGGATTCGAAATTCTACTTTGTACAACCCTAATCTCCTTATCTGTTGGTGGTTCAATGTTGTGTTAAAGCTCGAAATTTGCGCAAAGGTCATGTTTATATGAGTCTGTAATACATTTGTAGGGCCTAAAAGCTTTACTTTTTGAGATATTTCAAAAAAACTAAATTTTTCACTATTTTTTTTATAATAAATCAAAAACATTAGAATCTTGAACACATACACGAAAACATCAAAATATTTCAAAATGAATACTCCAATCTGCTAAAGTAAGTAAATTATCTGCTTTACTAACATTCGGTAACATCAGGCAGTAAAACATTTAGCAACCAGTAATTTATTAAAATACCAATAGTCAAATTGACGGTTTAAAACGAGTAGTTCATATGTTTCATCAACTTCTTTGAAAGGCCCTTTTTCTCACCTATTTTCTTCATCCTTGATCTCAGCTCGGTGACTACTAGGTAGAGATGGAGTTAACAGCCCGAGAGATCTCTCTGCTCACTCATTAATCACCCTAATGGTTACAACTTCTTTCTTCAGCGACAAGTATGATTCTTCAGTTGACCACTTCTGAACTCTCTTCGTTAAGAATGCCGGTTCCTTACGATGCTGCAATTCGAAAAAGATTGATGAGTCCGGTCTAACGAAATGCTTGATACGTTTTTTCCCAAAATCTTCTGTTTCAGGCATTTGCTGGCAGTCAGGACGGGTTTGGTTCTGATATTTAAGGATTGCATTTGCCATTTCCTTTTTATCCTGATCTGCTACACTGGCGCTAAACAAAGCCAGTGTCACAAGACCTTCACTCAAGTACCAATCCAAAGATGGTCTTTTGAGTTTAACGTAGGCAGCTTCTACCATGTTAATCGTTTCTGGGTCTCTAACTTTAGTTTTTGCCTCTTCCAGCAGTTTCAGCAAATCCACATCCAACTTGGGTAAACGCCACAGATGCACCCAAGTTGGATGTGGATTTGCTGAAACTGCTGGAAGAGGCAAAAACTAAAGTTAGAGACCCAGAAACGATTAACATGGTAGAAGCTGCCTACGTTAAACTCAAAAGACCATCTTTGGATTGGTACTTGAGTAAAGGTCTTGTGACACTGGCTTTGTTTAGCGCCAGGGTAGCAGATCAGGATAAAAAGGAAATGGCAAATGCAATCCTTAAATATCAGAACCAAACCCGTCCTGACTGCCAGCAAATGCCTGAAACAGAAGATTTTGGGAAAAAACGTATCAAGCATTTCGTTAGACCGGACTCATCAATCTTTTTCGAATTGCAGCATCGTAAGGAACCGGCATTCTTAACGAAGAGAGTTCAGAAGTGGTCAACTGAAGAATCATACTTGTCGCTGAAGAAAGAAGTTGTAACCATTAGGGTGATTAATGAGTGAGCAGAGAGATCTCTCGGGCTGTTAACTCCATCTCTACCTAGTAGTCACCGAGCTGAGATCAAGGATGAAGAAAATAGGTGAGAAAAAGGGCCTTTCAAAGAAGTTGATGAAACATATGAACTACTTGTTTTGAACCGTCAATTTGACTATTGGTATTTTAATAAATTACTGGTTGCTAAATGTTTTACTGCCTGATGTTATTGAATGTTAGTAAAGCAGATAATTTACTTACTTCAGCAGATTGGAGTATTCATTTTGATGTTTTCCTATATGTGTTCAAGATTCTAATGTTTTAGATTTATTATAAAAAAAAATAGTGAAAAATTTAGTTTTTTTGAAATATCTCAAAAAGTAAAGCTTTTAGGCCCTACAAATGTATTACAGACTCATATAAACATGACCTTTGCGCAAATTTCGAGCTTTAACACAACATTGAACACCAACAGATAAGGAGATACAAGCATAAGGTGGTAAAACCCACCGCGCGTAAGCAACAACCCTTAATTGGAGGTGAACCACCGTCAAACGATATCCGGTGGCTCTCAAACTTCACGTGAGCTTTAGTTAAGAGATTTGGCAACTTTTTCGAAAACTTTATCAAAAATCGGTGACATTCACCCAAAATTGGTACACCCTACTGATGAGTCCCTTGAACAAGGACAAAACGTGTCGCAACGGATTATTTACTGTCATATTGTCATTAAATCATTATTCATTTCATGAAACAATGTCCCTTGTCCTGAACTCCTTTGACTACACTCGATTGAATTCAAGATGAGAAATATGTGTGCTCCTTTTCGCTTTGAAAATAACGACTAGACAAAACGCAAACAACAAATTTCATCAACTAGCAACAGAGTGCTATTGAGAGTATAATAATATCTCGTCGAGAGAAATTGAATTAAAGCCTATTTTAACGCTGTGAAAAAGCAATACAAGCCATTGAGTGACAATCAAATACCTACCATTAATGACAAATAAACATTGCAAGGTCAACATGTCAAAAGCATGAATTGAATCCTTCAATGCAACGACAAAAAGAGAGGCAGGTCCAGCTTGCAAGCTCACTATATCGCTGGGGAACTGAAGCCTACACACCTGCTCCCCATTGCGTAAAGAAATGATGGAAACACTGGCGAAGATTTGCTTGCTGCAAAAAAATGGGTAGAAACATGTTGAAACAAATGGATCCCGCAAGCAATTTCGCAAATTCGAACAATCGGTTGCAATAATGCACAGTAACTCAGAAAAAAGGCAGGATACAAGTTGGGCGAATCTTGATGTGAAATTCAAGGGTTAATTTCTTTTAGTGGCAGTGATATAAAAAGTAGTGGTACCGACACAAAATGGCACTGTTGAGTGTTGAATTAAATCTCATATAAAACTGTAACTACAAAAAACTATTTCAATAGCGCATAAAGCTGAAAAAATATGTTTTCACACTTTTTGCTAAGGCTTATTTTTTCGATCAGTGACCTAAATTTTACGTGAATACCGAAAAAATTTCGGCCATTTTAGTCAAACTGACTGAAAAAATTAAAGCATTTATATTTTTGCATTTGAGCTCAGAAATTGTGCTATCAATTATGAAAATAACCTGAAACATTTTCGAAATCACTAAAAATATTTTCCAAATTCGGACATGTTACTGAAAATTTGGGTAAAAAAGTGAACTCACAACTATGGTTCAAAAAAGGCATATATCAAAAAGCAGCCTCTATTTCCATGCAGAAAGCATGATTGTCTCACGAGATCTGTTTAAATTAAATCAGAGCAAAATGTGTCAGATGATTTAGATCAAAGCAAACCTGTCTGTGGCTAAGCATATCGCCAGCAATGGTCTTTTTGCTTGGAGTTCATCAACTCTCACTGAAAATAAGAAAGTTCAATGCTACACAGAATCAAATAGTGGTTTTACTGATTGTATAATGACATCAATACTGGGAGCTGAGTGGTTCGGAGAGGCACAACAAGAGGGATAAAACACGTGTGAATCCTCACTTGCCACTATATTACGAAATTTTGTTAGTAGTTATACTTTGCCATGATATGAAACAACTAATTTTGCTAAAAATATGTGAAAATGGTTTAAGCGATTTTTTTTCTCTCTTCAGTCTTCACTTGGACTATGAAATACGCTTTGCATTTTTGAATGATAAAAAATTAAGCGTGGCGAAAATCTCGTGTCAGAATTAAATTCGTACTTTTTGCGACCTGAGGAAGATCACTGCGCAATGCATCATGAGGGTTACGAAATTCTAAGCTTTAGAACCAAACTTTACGTCTTACAACTCTTTCTGAACGCTGCACAATATCATTCCAAGAGTCGTGGGAAGTCACTATGTAAACATCGTTGCCAATGTAATAAATTTTGCAATATCGTAACCTTCATAAGACGTTGAATAAATTGGCCCCTAGGCCAGTCACGAAAGAAATCATAAAGCACTGGTGACGATTAACAAAAAATCACCTCAATGACATTATTGCAATCGTTATAAAATGTTCTTTGCACTCCACATGCAAATAGTGAAACATCTGGAAAATTTATTGCACCAATGATGAGCACAGCAGCTAGGCAATTAACCTCAAAAAGACAGCTGGCAAATCCAGTTTTATCTTCGTATAACAAAGATACCGTAATCAGCTGGCGGCCCATTGTTCCTTTGTAGTAATTGCCTAGTCAAACAGTCCTGCCCATTCCCAAAATTTTAAAAATATTTTGAAAATTGCAATAACAATGTCAGCGATTGAAGTTTCCAGTACCCTCCAATCTTTGCAGAGTGAATAGTACTGCGAAAACAAAGCGCTTTTGCAATATCATAGAAGTGTTTCTAGAGAGAATTCATTCAGAAGAAAACTCAAAAAGCTTTGCCAAACTTGGAAGTTAAAATTTTACGCAAATCGGTCAAGTTCCAAACTTTTTCACTTAGCTTTATCAAAAAAATATTTTTTTATACAAATTTGAACTTGAACAAAACTCAGTACGTCTTCGTCAAACTCGAAGTATCAAACACCAAAAAAAAAAAGATCTACAACTCCAGCAGGGATTTGCAAAAAATGACCCAACTTAAATTACATTTTTGCAGGCGTATAATTATTTAGATCAACATAGTTCATCCCGAGCTCTTACTGAAGTTTCTTTTTAAGCCAAAGCTCAACTTCAAATTCGAAAAGGCCGTACCATGTAATTGTAATTGTAATTGTAATTACATTTTATTCACCAAGTTGCCTTGGCCAGGAGACAGCGAAATGACCTTTCGGTCTTCGAGCCAAGCTGCCACCTGCCCATCTGTCTACCACACACGATGGAGGCTTCACACTGTCCCTTTAATAGCTGAACGTCAAGCAGGGAAGCTGTGAATTCCAATTTTTATAGTCTTTGGTTTGACTCGACCGGGAATCGAACCCGTGTCTACCGCTTCAGTAGCAGACGCTCTATCCACTCGACCACTGATCCACTCGACCACTCAGTAGCAGACGCTCTATCCACTCGACCATGCACAACATCAATAACAAAAAATCCACCACACTAACAATGGAGAATGACCATATAACAACTCACTAGAAGGTGGAGGAGGAGGTAACAAACAAGATGTTTTAACCGGTCCATCCCGCAGAGAAAACATCTCTTGCGCGTCTCCATTAACCTGTTAAAAGTAAAAGATTACGAGCTCTAAGGAAAAAACTCAGTTGCCCACACAAATAAGCATAGACGTTTAGCATGAAAGAGACATTGTTCACTACAGCGTCCATCACGAGTGACAGGGTAGGCGATGCCAGCTCATCTAGAGCAGCAAAACCTCTTTTAGCTGTCGGCAGCAAAGAAAAATACGTAAATGAAAATGATAGTTGTAACAATACAACTCTTAGTCTTACTATTTGTGCAGTTTCACAGCCTTTACTTGCTATAACAACTAGGATGATTACTGCTTATTGCTTGTATTGTTTCAAAATAATTACGTATTCCCTTTCTCTCTGAACAAATTTTTTTTTGGAAAAACAGTACATCCTAAGTGGAGTTGACTAATCAAGGGGCTTATTATCCATTTTTCACTCTGTTCAACATCAACAGGACAAATCTATATTCTACTGATACGAAATACGACACTTTTTTCTCATATAAAATATAAAGTTTTTTCAAAGGCGCTTTCAAAATAAATCCGACGAAATAAAGCGCTGGCAACCACACTCAATTTTCAACTTTTAATCATTTCAAAACTCAGTAGATTCAGTTTACTTCAAATAATGTTTCGTGAAGAAATATGTGGGTCAAGTGCACAACAGAGCAAACACTTTCATTGCTGCCATTAATAGATAGTAGTTATGAGCAGCATCTAAGGTGATATCACAGGGTTTGAAAATTTTTTTTTTGATTGTGTAAGATGTTGGGGCCGTTTTGTTAAAAAACAGTCGTTAATTCATAAGCCTATGAGGATAATGATGAAAAACGCTAAGATTTGAAATGACATAAAACATTTTGCAACGTCATAAATATGTCATTAAATCTCAAAGTAAACAAATGAGATGCAATAACCGATCAATGCACACAAAGCAATTAAAAATATAAAAAACTAAAAAACAGCATACAATGCAAAGAAAAGAGTACGACATAAACAGAAAATAAATAAATGATATTTTCAAGAAAAAAAAATGGCATAAATTAAGAACTTTATAATTGGGGCTGTTCACTATCCAATGACCAACCCTCCATGTTAATCAAATAAAACTTCGGTAGTCCAATCTTGAAAAAAACAATTTTGCAAACCAGAAGTATACTCCATTATACAATATACATATAAGCCCATGCACCAAGTCTGGCCAGCTAATTATAAGACGAAATGCTGTGTGTTTTCGACCCAACGATAGTTAAGCAAAAATTCTAATATCATAAAAATGTAATTTCATACTGTACTTCTTTGAAAAACCAATGAATCGTACTTCAGTACCCTTACAAGAAGTTTAACATCTTAAAATAGTAAATGAGATCGAAAAAAGCAGCAGAGAAACCCAAGTGTTATCATAATTGTGTAGCTATTTGACTCGCATTCCTATCAACAAACAAAAAACTACTGGTATGTTGTGCACATAATAGTTGACGTAGCCGTACGTTGTACAAATCTTTGGTAAACAGTCCGCAGAAGTAAAAGAATTCTTTCATTCATACGTAGTTACGGACGAGCCGAGCGCTATGCAACTGTCTAAACACACCAACTCGGAGCACCTTTTTAGGGGTTATGTTTGCAAGCACTTTTGTCTGGATGGGCCACCACAATAATTAACATACTTGGCTCTAACAGAATATAAACGCTCTCCAAACTGAGCTATTGCAGCCACAACTGGAAGAATAAAACGCACTCCATTCGAAAGGAGAAAAATTTTGGTCTGTGTGAGAAGTCATTTACTTTGACAAACAAAGGATTTCAACTCCAACAACTATATATTTAAAAGATCATTATAAATATAATAGTTATTGACATTTGCTTTCAGTTAGTTATTACTAAATATCCAAACATCAGAAATCATGATCAAAATAATACCAAAGATCATTTGGGTAAAACATGATAATCAAGTGACAAAATTTTGGTGTATTGGAAATGCTCTATGATACACCACATATTTAGAAACACTTCTACTATTGATGTTTCTTCAAATTGCCTCTTTAAAACAAGCGTGATCAGCGACCAAAAGCTGCATTAAATGAAGATTCTTACCGATAAATACCACATCTGAACGCCGTTCATATATCCGAGAATAAGAAACAGAGATGAATTATCCTGCTCCAAACTCTCATAACCATAAGCTTCAGCATAGGTGAAGAACCGCGCCCACACAATAGCTTCCTTTTCATCAGTTGGAACAGAGTTAGAATAAGCCTGAAAAGTATGTATGTTGCATTTAGAAATAGCTCCGATTTTTTTAACAGCGCAGAACACTGAAATTCACCAACCCAACAGTGGTCAAGCGGATAGAACTTCTGTTATTGAAACGATCAACTTGGGTTCAATTTCTGGTCAATTCAAGCCAAAGACTATAAAATTTGGTATTCACAGTTTCCTACTTCACATTACCCAAACAATGAGGTAGGGGAAGCTTCCAACATGTGTGGTAGACAGTTGGGCAAGTAGCAGCTTGATATCAAGGCAGAAAAGTCCATCTGCTGTCTCCTAGTTCAGCCAATGATAAATGACGACAAAATCATAAGATTTATAAAGTAACCTAATTACCATTAAGTAGCCAAGCATCTTTTCCAAAGCCATTACAACATAAAAAAAGTAAATAGCAACAAGGTATACACACAAAAAGATAAAAAGTGGAAATCTTTTCATGAGGAAGAGTTAGTAAAAATTTACTTCAGTTTTGAAACAAAGCAAAAACACTTGTCCTTTAGGTAGTCGGTATGCAAACCAAATTAAATTTAAATATTCAGCATCTAAACTGGTGTTTTTAATAAATGTATCCAAAGCTACTAACACAATGCAAAAAACTTTTAGTCAAACCACAATTATCACCAGCAAAAGAAGGCAGAAAACATAAATCAATAGATTTTTAGATCCCATATTAAACTAGCTGAAATTATGATATACTGCCATACAAAAACTATTGTCCTTGACCATGTACCCAAATGATTCACACTTCAATATTTATACGAGTGCACAAAAACAAACAGCAGACTTTTAAGTGACTTTTTTTTTAACAACGAGGTGCAGTTTTAACAAATGGCTTTTATCACTTTTATGTTCATACATAAGATGCACCAAAGCTAAGGAGCGCTAAACAAAATAAAACTTTTAAGGCTTTCAGCAACTCTAATACAGCCCTGAATAACTCTAAATTAAATCATAAAGGCAAAGAGAGTGCAACCTGATGTAAACATAAGCCTATGTAACCATTAGACCAATTTTCATCAGCAAATTAGCATTTTTGTTGGGTACATGCCGACTCATTTTTGGATTTTCCATTATTTACTGTTAGAAAATCGCCTAATTTTTGGGCACAGGCCGACTCACCAAAACCTAAGAGGGAACACTGACATAAGCTGCACATGACAATGAGGTTTATATGTTAGATTTTTTTTAATTTTAAGTATTTCAGGTGCACCTTAAATTCAAAAAATACTGTGTCTAAATTTAGTGCTTTACTTGCCTGATGAAGACCTTTGACAAAGCTCATCACACTTTCCATATATGACTTGCTACTGCAAATATGAAAAATGGTTAAGGTTACATTATTAGGCATGAGAACCAAGCATAAGATATATATTTGATATAATTTGCAAATAAAAAGTCTAATTCATAATTTTATGATTATCCTTAATTTTCAAATCAAGATTTGGTATTAAAGTTATATTGACAATCTTGTAGCCTGTGGTTGATATAAAGGTTTCAAAAGAGCTAAATAAAAAAAGAGTTTTGAAATCCAAATATTAGGGAAGATTTTATTCACACCATATGGTAGAGTTAATAATCTAGTGCATTGTTTTAATTGAACCCATATTACCATTCACAAAGTGATTTTGTGACCAAAAGCACTCTTTTTATAGAAAGGTAGAATATCTGGCAACCGTCACTGTACTACTGCAATATGAAATCATTGGTTGAAAAAGGGCAATCATAAAAATATTCTACCCTCCCCAGAACTGTTTTGCGCTAACCTTTACTTTGTGGCGAAATCACTGTATTAAAATCACACGATCCCTGGCAGACTGGCAATGGTATAATACAATGCAGCATATACAGGGTGTTTTAAAATGAGATCCTCCCACTCTACAGCATAAACTAAAATACAAAAATGCTTAAGTCATACTGCTATAGAGCATGCATTTAAGCCATTTATTCAAGCTTTTCACCAAATCAAAGATACTTCATGGAACCTTCACTTGCCTGCCCCATAGCCAGCATTCTTTAGAGGTGTAACCTCAGCAAACCACAAAAACGGTAATGAGTCAAATTTTTCCTAGTATATTCACTACAAATCGTATGTTGATGAGAATAATTTGGTAAACCAAGGCAGTTTTCTGTAAGCCCTTCAAAATAACCTTTAACGATGACTACACAGTACAGAAGCTTTTATCAAGATTTAGGTCAGAAGTGAGAAGCGCTAATAATGCACCACCATTTCAGGCTTTACCCAGGTTTGCCAATCTACCTAATTTTTCCCAAATCATTAGCTATGTGGGTTTACCTAATTAAATTACTTGACATTAAAAAAAAGAATCAAGATGAAAAATAGCTCAGGAAAAACTTACATTATTGAACTTCAAACTAGACTATTAAACAAAATCTAATTAATTTATATGTTAGCTGTAGAGGGGGGCTCTAATTTTGAAACATCCTGCATATACACATATACATGACTTTTTTATATCTACTTTAAACAAGCACTCAGATTGGATTTTTTTTGCTCGATTTTCATTCAAAAACATTTGGCAAATCTGAAGAATAACTTCACCAAATTTGAGCTTTCTACAACCTTATGTTCTAGATATATAACAGATTAGATTTCCCTTAGAAGGCATTTTTTCCTTAAAAATTTGGTCAGGGTTGCCAGTTAGAAACAAAATTTAAAAGATTTACTGCATGTTCCTGATTCTTGATGGTTTGCGGCAGAGTTATTGCAAAACAAAGTAAAAGTTTACAACTGTAAAATTAGCTGCTTTCCAATAAATGTAAGCCATCTTTCCAAAATGAATCTTCTGTCACAATAGTAACAAAATCGCAACACTGAAGTATGAGGAAATCAGCTAATTTTGCATTGCAACATCTTAAAAACAGTAAGACATGGAAAGCTCAAATTTGGTGGGAATGCATTTTAGACCTTTTGCAACATTTGATCAAGAGTGAAAAACTTGACTTGAATGCCTTTTCAACTTACTTTGCAGGCTCTGGTGAGACTGTTCTACCACCGTTGCTGTCATATCGTCGTCTAATTGACAATTTATCGACATTTATGGCAGAAGCAGACATGGTATAAATCAGACCAACTCTACAGCGGAAGAAAAAATTACCAAAACAAATTTTATCAATACATTATCAAACACTTCACATACATTTAACAACAAATTTTTAATCTGAGAAAAACAAAACATATTTGTGCAAACTGTAACAACTGTAGACATTATAGTACTGTTTTAACTAATAATAATGACATACTGTAGTTTCTGTAATTGCATGTTTATTTCAGATTTACCAAGTTGCTTAGGCGAGGAGACAGTGAAGGGACCTTTTTGGTTGTCGAGCCAAGCTGCCAGCTGCCCTCCTCTCTACGACACACAGTGGAAGCTTCACAACTGTCCTTTTTTTTATTACTAAACTCAAAGCATAAGCAGTAAACAACAATTTTGATGGTCTTTAATTTGACCCGACTGGGAATCAAACTCGAGTCAACTATTTCCACAACAGATGCTCTATCCACTTGACCACTATTGGTTAATGACTTTCATAATTCAGTAATTATGAGCTTCATAATTATAACATAGAATAACAATCATTACTTTTATAATCACCAAAATGATATTGCCATGATACTGTAGGTCTATTCAAAACAAAATAAAAAAAACGCTTTGCAATTTTGTTTTAACAATTAAAACTAACATTGGAAATTCAAAAAATTCGGTATTTATTCTAATTGAAATTACTATAAAATGTATTTAAAAGGTTTAAAATCACTAATCAGTCTTGATATATAAGCTAAGTACTCCCAGTAACAGCATATCTGATATAAAACTAAACTTCTCTTATAAAACTAGCAACTAGCCTAAACTAGTAAAACAAAAAGCTACCGTCAACCGGGGCGACTTTGAACGCTGGAGTGACTTTGAACACTTCACTAAAACAAACTTTGTTTTCAGTTAAATACTTTTCAAGACCAAGAGCAGTCTCTTACTAGGTTAGTGTTTGAACTTTAACTGATTTTTTTTCTTTTTTGCCGGACTAGCACCAGGTCACGTGACAATAACGTCATCATTTCAAAAAACAATTCTCAAAAACAGGGCGATTCATTACACCATTACTATTGACATGTAGATCCCCGAGTCAGGACAATTAGCAATAGACGATTGCAGGCTTGAACACATGACAATGTGATCGGCAGTGTACCGCCCTCACCACTCGGCCACGCATTTTGTTTTTTTTTCATTTTTGAGGCGGAGTGCCAATTTAAAAAAAAAGGGAACCGGAGTGTGACTTCAATTAATCTTCTAAGCCGTAGTGATAGTTGGCAGTAGAATGAGCAATTATTTTTGCTCTCTGGGAATGGAATATCAAAATATGTGATTAGGCTACGCTTATCCAGGTTATTGAGCAATATGACAATTGGTTTGAATTTTTTGTTGAAGCGTATTTTTGTATTGGAGTATTTCAGAGCGGAGTGTTGTTGTAAAATTTTGGTGCCGGATTAGAGCCAGAGTCGGTGAAAAATTTTTGGAGTGGATTCAGAGTGGAAAAATTAGCCACTCCACAAGGCTCTAATTCAAAGACATTCCAGGCGAAGGCAACTTTGTGCTTATAAGTGAAGGTTTAAGTGCATGTTGGTAGGTAGTTCAAAGTCGCCCCAGAGAGCGGGGCAACTTTGAACACTTTTTGAGGTAGAATATATGGCTTATGAGAGCGAAATATTTTTTTAGTTATGACAGTTCCAGTTGCTGAGGCCATAAGTGTTACGTTCAGCCTATAAGCACTTTTCTTGCTTAAACCTGGCGGAAGTGACAAGTAAAAATGATTCAAAAACGTTCAAACTATTACAGCCTGCATTTAAAAGCTTACTCAAATCAAATCTTTCATGATTTTCATTAGTATAAATCATTGCTGTATTACATCGAAGCATGTGGCGAGTTTGCATTGTGCGGGGCTCATCTCTGTGTCATTGAGCCTGGGCAACACAGCTTCATTTGAAGAAATGTCGCAGCAGTAATGAGCCATTGGCAACACTGTCCTATTAGACTGGTCCGAGAATTGAACTACAAACAACCCACTCTGGAGATGAACACGTTACCACTCGACCAAAATTTGTTTTTACATTTAGAATGCAGTAAGCCTGT
This sequence comes from Trididemnum nubilum, assembly GCA_963965965.1. Taxonomy (NCBI): domain Eukaryota; kingdom Metazoa; phylum Chordata; class Ascidiacea; order Aplousobranchia; family Didemnidae; genus Trididemnum; species Trididemnum nubilum. Next base: position 111,878 of record CAWYPQ010000084.1, read on the forward strand.
AAATGTACAGTAATACAGTAGCCTACCTGGGGTGTCGTTACGCATACGGCGTCAGCTTTATTCTGGAATCTCTGCTACTTGCGTATGAGTGTGCGAGCACTCTTGCTCCTCTCAGTCTCATGCATGCACTCATTAGGGTTAGGGCTAGATCTGGGGAATAGCTTAGATTGGAGAGAAGGAGAGAACACATGTGCGCTCATACACGAATTGCAGAGCTGCCGAAAATAAAAACGTCGGCTCATACTTAATGACATCCGTCTACCTGCCGACTCAGTAGCCTTCTTGATACACAGACTCTGGACTGGTTGCTTGACATCTGATACATACTGTATAGGCCTAGGCCTATTGATAACTACCGGTATGTACTAGGCAGCTAGGCTACCTCTGACTTAAACTGGTCAGTTTGCTTTCTCTTGTCAGTTGTCAAGATTATAGGCCAGACTGTCAAGTGGTATTTTGGCTAATCTACAATATCAAACTTAAAAATTTATTTTAACAAGAGCATACCGGTAGGTACCGGTACGTACTAGCCTACTGATTGAAAACACGTAATTTTGTCTTTAAGCAAAATGCCACTCTAACTTTCAGACTTTAAACTTAACCCAAACTTTAATCGCCACCCTAACTTTGATATTAATCAAAACTTTCACGGAATTCTGCGTCAAAAATTTTCTGTTTTCGACACTGTACAGTACACTGACAGGTACAGTACCGTAAGCAGTAGGGTAGCTCTAGCTACAAAGCTAGGCAACAAGTTGTTCTAAATACTAGCCTATGCTTAGGCTATTTAAAATAACTGCCAGGCTACTAGCCGTACAGTACCGTATCCTACTACGCAAGCTGCTAACTAGTACGGTAATTTAGTTACCAGTAGTTTCTGATCAATTGTTTTATTTAGCCTAGGCTATTCGTAGCCTACATTTTTGGTTTTCCACAATTCGACAAATAAAATTGTGTCTGTAGTTTATGTATGCCTAGATAAGCTGGTTGGAAACAATTGTGGTTAGTTACTATGCTTGCGTTGCCTCTTCTTTGACCCTTTGGCCTACCTGTAGTTCAACAATCCATCAGCTGACACTCAAAACAAAAGAAAACTAGTCAGCCGTATCCGCATAAACAGAATGATGCGGAGTAAATCACAAAAGTACGGCAAAACAACACAAAGCCACTGTACTGGGCTGTGACAAAGCCAAAGTGAACCAAAAGCAACTGATATTCATCGACAATTTGCGCATACGGAACTTTAAAATTGTGCTTAAATATATTATTCTAAGAAAAAACAGTAAAATATAAAGGCATGGACCATAGGCGTAGCCAGGATTTTTGATTGGGGGGGGGGGCCCAAACCACAAATCACATGCAATGACGTCATCGGAAACTTCGAAAGAGAAATTTTTTGCTGGGGCAAAAATATTGTAGAATGGAAAATCAGAAGCCGTGGCCTGGTGTTGGCATGTAACTATGAACTCGTTCAAGGAGAGGGCTTAAACCAATAGTTAAAATGCCAAAATGTCTAAATTGGGAGACGTATTGAGTAAAGAAGTGTACTGTAATTCAAACGTATCACAAACGGGGCTTGGCCAGTGGTGGTCATTAGCATGGGCAAGCCGGGCGGTTGCCCGGAGCCCCCCCACTTTATTTTGCACGCTACAGGGGCCCCCCAAAAAAAATTTAACGTAACATATCTTCCCCAAATTTTTGTAGCACATTTACGCTTACTGTAGAACCTTTATTTGTATTGATATTAAGGTTCAGGCATTAGGGGCCCTTTGTAGAGGGCCCCATTGGAGGCTACGTTTGGAGGGCCTTTACAGAGGGCCCTTATTGGAAGGACATTTTTGGAAGGGCCTTTATTTGTACATTCTTCTGCAAATAAGGGCCCCCTTTGTGGAAGGCCTTTTATGGGAAGCACATACAGAGGGCCCATTTATGGGGGCCGTACGAAGAGGGCCATCTTTGTGGGAGCCCTATGAAGAAGACTCATTTGAGATCATGAGAGGGCTTTTTGGATAGTCTTATTGCAAAGGGCTCTTTTCCGCTAAGGAAGAGGCTCAATGCAGGGTGCCCCCTTGAGGAAGACCCCTTTGCAGAGGGCCCTGTTTGGATGGTTTCTTTACAAAGAGCTCCTTAGACTAGCAGGACTCCATTTTGCAAAGGGCTCTTTACTGAGGGATTTTTGCAGAGAGTTCTATGTTGAGGGACACTTGTGAAAGGGTGGCTCTTCAAGTGTCCAAAAACGCCTATCCCAAAGCATTTACAGGTTATCGGTACTGGATATCCGTTCACGGACATGGTACAAGCCGTAGGTCAGTCGAGCAACTGATCAAGAGTTAATGGTTTGTCAGTATGCAGTATACTAGCCTTTTGACACAGTGCTTTAAGCAAAAACATACTGTAAATAATGGGTAACATCACATAATGAATATAAGCATAGATGGGCAAGTTAACGCAAAACGTTAGCTTCGTTAACCACTAGTCCGTTAACAAACTTCACACCTCCGTTAACGTTAATCCGTTATTTTCAGCTTTAATTAACGGAAGTTAATAAAGTCCGTTAATCCGTTAACATTTTGCGTGTAATTTACATTTCGTTTTATTCACTCGCTTCTAGAACACGCATTGACGCTGTTGAGCTGATTGTAAGGAAATATTTATTGCCATGGTGGTCTTTTTGTGTTTTGAAAGTTACATTTTACAGTCTAATCTAATTTCAAGATAAAAACAAGTTCAAATGCACAACGAAGCTGCTAGATATTAACGATAAAAACCTTAACGGAAGTTAACAGAACTTAACGGAAGTTACTTTAGTCCGTTAACAGCACTTAACAGAAGTTAATTTAGTCCGTTAACATGAAAAAACTTTTTAACGGATTAACGAATTCAAAAAAAAGTTAACTTCGTTATTAACGGATTAACGATTAACGGACTTGTGCCCACCTATGAATATAAGTGTAGGTAAGGTACCATAGCTCATAAACAGCCTTGGTAATGTCAGTCACATGTGTTCTGTGAGAATGATGCTATGCTGCTAGTTCTGCGTTTTTTGTTTTATGGTTCGTGGAAATCTACTGATAAAACTAACGGGCAATGTCACGTTATAATAGTAATAGCCTATTTAATACAACAACGAAAGCAAGCAACATCTACAAAGCTATTTAGAACCGGTTGGCTATATTCTTATTAAACAAATACCGGTGCGAATTTGCATAACAAACTATATTTGCCAGTGTGAGTTAACAACGTTTGCTTGAAAAGATTCGTATGCTTATTCGATTATTGGCTAATTGCTTAATTTTAGTACCAATATTACCGACCTACATGGTTTAGAAATCCTTTCACACCATTACTGCTGAATGAGATGGGTGCCTACCAACCAGTATGTTTATATGTTTAGAGTTTTGCTTGTACAAGAACTTTAGTTTGTTAGTACAGTTTTGCAATTTTCAGCCGTGAAGAACGTATAAAAGCAGCAAAGTTGCCTATCGTTATTGTGGTGCTGCTCTCTAAAAGGATATTTATGTAGCTGCTGCGTATAAGACTGCGTTTAGAAATGGATTTAGATATTTACAGTGCTTAATTGATGCTATCAGCTCAGCAAATAACCGCATTTTAGAAATTTTTGTTTGTGCTGTACAACGTGTGACATAGGACTAAATCTCTTCAGCTTGAGCAATTTTTCCAATGTTCAGTTTTGTACCTAAAGTTGTACTTTTTTTAGTATTCCCCACTGTCAGTTTTAACTTTTTATTTTTTAGTTTCGTCTTAGTTATTAGTATCTTTTTGACCTTATTTTTAGTTTCTTGCAAGAGCTGTTTTTTTGCTTTTGGGAAGCACAATAAGATGTGCTATGTCAAAAACATTTAAATTTTTGATGTTCAGTATGTTAACACATTAAGACTACTATAATCTAGTGTAGACTCTGCTACAGTCTACTGTACTTTCTGTTTTTTTATGGGTATGTAATTATTATATTAGTTTATTTTTTGAGAAACGCTAGTACCGTATTACTAGCCAAGATGCAAAATGGGATTGAGGGTACAATGAAGTAAGTTCTTGGTTAGCTCTAATTCATGATGAGCTAGATCGTGTAGTTGTGACTTCTGTCTAATTTTTGCCCATTGCACTATTTTAGTTTTTGTCATAGGTGGGCAAGTTAATGCAAAACGTTAGCTTCGTTAACCACTAGTCCGTTAACAAACTTCACACCTCCGTTAACGTTAATCCGTTATTTTCAGCTTTAATTAACGGAAGTTAATAAAGTCCGTTAATCCGTTAACATTTTGCGTGTAATTTACATTTCTTTATGTTCACTCGCTTCTAGAACACGTATTGACGCTGTTGAGCTGATTGTAAGGAAATATTTATTGCAATGGTGGTCTTTTTGTGTTTTGAAAGTTACATTTTACAGTCTAACTTAATTTCAAGATAAAAACAAGTTCAAATGCACAACGAAGCTGCTAGATATTAACGATAAAAACCTTAACGGAAGTTAACAGAACTTAACGGAAGTTACTTTAGTCCGTTAACAGCACTTAACGGAAGTTAATTTAGTCCGTTAACATGAAAAAACTTTTTAACGGATTAACGTATTCAAAAAAAAGTTAACTTCGTTATTAACGGATTAACGATTAACGGACTTGTGCCCATCTATGGTTTTTATTCCATATAGTAGAAATCAGTTAGTATTTATTATGCACCTCCCTCTCAGTTTGAGTGTATATTAAGATTAAAGTATTCACTGCTCGTATATTAAGTCTCCAAATGCTTTCCTGTCCGCTTTTTAAGTTGCAAGGCAGCCAGTTAGGTGCTGAGTTTTCAAAGTGTTATTACTACACGGTACTGTAACTTCAAAATTTGTATTTAGATTTTGCATGTCACCCAGTTTGAGTGTCTGTTGATTGTTGGCTGTTGTCAAGTTGAAATATGACATTACGTTTGAGTGTACATTCTGTACAGTAAAATAAAGTGTTTACTGCTTACCACTTGAAACTTTCCACTAAAAATGCCTAGTTTTATGGTATTGAGCATGTATGGGTAGGCCTAATAAGTAACATGTTATGACACTGCTTTTCACTCTTGAATGCCAGTATGCCACAATCGCGGGTAGCATAGCCAAAGTCTTGTTTTACATGCTACCATATCATAGATCTACAAAGTTTAATGTGCTAACTGCTGTGCTAACTACAAATATTTTTTTGTTGAGATTTAAGTATAAGAAAGAATAGACTGTATGTGCATAACACATAAGAAGTTTTTGCAAAGTTCTATGATTTGTGATGAATCGATTTAGTGTATCTATGCTTGATAGTATACCAACAACACAAAAATCTAAAATTTTGAGAATTGGAAGTCCATCATAAGTTGAACTCATTAGAGTTATGACGCAGCTAGATATGTATGGTATTTGCCACGGTTCTTCGGCTCAGTGAGTATGAGCAGTTGACTAATATTCACTTCACTTTCACTTTTTCAGATCCTAATCTGCTAGTTGTGAGAGTTTTTGGTTGTGCTCACCCTCAGATTGGCTAAAACTGATGGTAGGCTACATGCCTACTTCGGTTAAGTAAGAACTTTTTTGGGGGGACAGGCTTGTGCGAAGTACCAACCTGGCAGCGCTGATCCTACACGATTTCAGTAGCATTAGGTGTTGGTTAAGGGGGGCCCATTTTTTGTCTCCTTGCCCGGGGCCCCCCCAAGTCAATGACCACCACTGGGCTTGGCCCCTAGTCGCCGGATGCTATGGGGATCAGGGGGCTTCGCCCCCAGCTGCTGGGCAATTTTCGTAATTTTTTGGAAAAAAAACTTATTTTAATATCTTTGGATCACATTTGGACGTATTTAGATCCATTTAAATTACTGCATTTTTAACATTTGAAAGCCAATTGAAAAAATTAAGTCGTTTAGTCCAACTTTTGCTTGCAATTAAAACATGGTTAAAATTTTGCGTTTTGGGGTTAAATTTTGTAAGTGATTTGGCCCAGGAAGAAGAAAAGTACATGGCCTCCTGCAATATTTCAGCAGTAAATAACAATCCAGAGGAATATTTTCTTTAGAGGTGTTACGAACGATAAAGTCTTTCGAACCCGGTCTTGCGATGTGTGTCAGTTTGCCGAATCGTTTCTCGTTAAAGCTTATTTGTTAAATTTGAATATGTGCCAAAACTTGCCAATCCGAACCGTTTTGTATTTTCTGCACGGCCACGATGCGGAGTATTATAGCCAACTTCAGTAACGTGTAGGAGAGCTATGCCAAACTCTCCCAATCCCTTTCTCCTTCTGACAACTGAGCACTTGAATCTGATTTTTAATGGAATTTATAATTATATTGAATAAAGAAAAATACAGAAAAAATAAAGTAGTCTCAAAATACGATGTAAGGGCCAATTCAGGGCCTTTCTTTCAATCTACAAGACTGTCCCCTCACAGTCAATAGTCACATCCATAAACAAAGATGGAGAGGAAGAGAAGGGAAGGGATCGCAAAACACAATTTACCCAAGTTAAGCAGCATTTAACACATATCACCAAAAACTGATACTGTTCACTTCACTCATTTTTGTCACTACTCCATTCTTAGGCTCCAAGCAGGTTTAAATAGTTTCAAGTAGTAAAAAACACGTGGCATCGCCTATTGTCTAGCATCAAAGGCCAGAAATTAACAAACAAAGGCTGTCACTGCTAGTCTCCAGCTGCCAGTCTACACAAATAATGCACAAAAAGAACACAACGATTCTAAATACAGTCTAATTGGCCTTTGAAGGTCTTTGAAGATGCGCTTTTGAAGATGAGCTAATTCGCAGCTTATTTTTAACAAAGGACAATAATTACTCATTAATTTAAAGGCGGTGAATCATCCAGCCAATTCCGGTGGTTTACAACAGCTAAAATTGAACTTTAATTTTTGATATTTTTTGTTTTAATTTCGGGACTGCAGTTGCAAAGATATTCAACAAATGCAAAAAGATGTCCCCCCGAAAAAAGTATTTGGAAACTCTGAGTTTTGTTCTTCCCGCCAAAATCACAGTAGTTCTAATGGTTTAGAGAACTGTGGTAGGCCTAATAGTTTAGAGATAGTTTGTTTCTAAATAGTTTAGGCCTAATTAGGCCTAACTATCTCTAAACTATTAGGCCTAATAGTTTAAAGATAGTTAGGCCTAATAGTTTAATAAGATTACAGTAGGCCTAGTAGTTTAGACTCAGAGAACTGTGGTTTTGGCGGGAAGATCAAAACGCAGAGTTTCCAAAAACTTTTTTCTGGGGGACATCTTTTTGTATTTGTTGAATGTGTTTGCAAACGCAGCCCCAAAATCAAAACAAAAAATATCAAAAATTATAGTTCAATTTTAGCTATTGTAAACCACCGGAATTGGCTGGATGATTCACCGCCTTTAAGTCAAGTCAAGTCAAGTTTATTTTACCATACGTTAAAGTACGCAGGCAGGAAGCAGCGAAAGACCATGCGGTCATCTATGTCAACTGCACCAAATAGCAATACTTAAACAGTATCAGACGTAAACTTAAGCTTGGCGAAAAATTAACACAATTCTACAAAGCATAGTAAAAAGCAGCACTGTCATAAAGCAAACAATATTTACAATGTATATCAGTTTTCGCATTAATGGGTACCGTGCATCCATCAAATCAGTCAATTTTTGTTGAGCTATTTTTCATTAACAACAATATGCGATAGGTGTAATTGAATAATTACATTACGTTTTCCTAATGACAATACAGGTCTAATCTAGCAAACACGTTTTCTAGTAAAATACAAGTTTAATTTTAGCTAAAATTTAACTTAAACACCGATTAGACAATGACAAATGATCTTTTCGATTTAAGTCACAAGATTGCAAAATCCAATAATTTATTAGACACAAATGCACAAGCAAAGATTTAAATTGGGTCTTCAGTCATTAGTTGAAAGCAGGCAGATTATTTTTAATGATTTTAAAGGCGGTGAATCATCCAGCCAATTACGGTGGTTTACAACAGCTAAAATTGAACTATAATTTTTGATATTTTTTGTTTTAATTTTGGGACTGCGGTTGCAAAGATATTCAACAAATACAAAAAGATGTCCCCCCGAAAAAAATTTGGATACTTTGAGTTTTGTTCTTCCCGCCAAAACCACAGTAGGCCTAATAGTTTAGAGATAGTTTATTTCTAAATAGTTTAGGCCTAATTAGGCCTAACTATCTCTAAACTATTAGGCCTAATAGTTTAGAGATAGTTAGGCCTAATAGTTTAATAAGATTACAGCGATTACAGTAGCCTAATATAGAGAACTGTGGTTTTGGCGGTAAGAACAAAACTCAGAGTTTCCAGAAACTTTTTTCGGGGGATATCTTTTTGTATTTGTTGAATATCTTTGCAAACGCAGCCCCAAAATCAAAACAAAAAATATCAAAAATTATAGTTCAATTTTAGCTATTGTAAACCACCGGAATTGGCTAGATGATTCACCGCCTTTAACAAGAGGTTATTGTTTTGTCACGAAATTAAGCAGTTATAGGAGTACATATACGGCCAGGGGGCCCAGGCCCTCTCAATTCAATAATTTGTTCAATGAGCATTCCCCTTACTGCAGCTAGTTTTTTTCAAAAGTATTTTGTTGCATAAAAACTGGCGAAGTGGAGGTGAATTATTACGTAATGAAAACTGTACAATAGATAGTTACGCCTACAAACTATGTTATTGCCCAGGCCGGATTTACATTGCGTTGAACCCCTAGCACTGCAATATTTTCCTTCCAAATACAGATGAAGACCAAAAAAAGTCTTATCTGAGCGCAGGGCCCCTGGCACTGCGCCATATGTTAAATCCGTCCCTGGTTATATTGCATTAGGTTTATGAACAAGTTAAATGAGGGCCTCAGTTAGCAACTTTTAGGTTGGCAAACATTAAATTGAAGAAGACTAGGTCCCCTGGAAGAATATTATTGTTGGGGGCCCATTTAAATAGGGGGCCATTTAAATATTACTGTAGGGGGTCTATTTAAATTGGTTAGCAAAGAATAAATTGAGAGGGCGTGGGCCCCCTGGATCAATATTATTTTGGGGGGGGCCATTTAGATATTATTGTAGGGGGCCCATTTAAATTGGTTGGCAAAAATTAAATTGAGGGAGCCCATTTAAATTCAGCGTTTTGTTCAATCAGCATTTTCCATGGCTAATTTTTTAAAAAGTGTTTTGTACGTAAAAACTGGCGAAGTGGAGGTGAATTAATGAATTGTTATAGACCGGTTTAGTCATGACATCACAATGCCCATTGTCTGGTTCTTACTGCAGATCGTAGTAAAATTCGCCCATTTAAATCAATGGTAAAATTATTACATACACGCAACTTCAAACAACCACTGTAGGTTAATGGGTGGCGTTTTTTGTTTGATTTTACTTTTATTTGAAGGGCCAAAGCTTCGTAATTCCATTTCAGGTTATTTCCGGGGTTAAAAGTCTTTATAAACGCGTATTAAACTCATTTTAAAAAGGGCACTTTTGCACCGTAAAATAGCGTTTTAACGCTTATTTAATGACCTGTGATAGTTCTGAGCAGAGTTGCGATGGGCATATAGGACAAAAGAGTAAAATAATATTGTGTTTCGCACCAGGATGCGATCATACAAGCGAAAAGAGTAGTTTCAAATTCTACCGATTTCCTAAGAATAGCAATTTGGCTTCAAAATGGGAATCACGCTGCAGGTAAGCTTGTTTTATAATCAAAACTAATCACTACATGAAGTCACGTTTTTCGATATAAGATTAGGAGAATTTCAAGCAATATTATTTATGTTCACTTTTTTTGTTCCTCTGCAGGAACAATGGTCTAAAGCACTGTTGCTAACTAACAGCCAGGTTCTTCGATGGAGGAGGAGTTGGGCAAGTTGACCCTAACCCTGACGAAAAGGAAAACTGTTAAGTTTTCTAATTTTATTTATTGGGCACACTTTTTGCAGGTTTTTCGACTAGTCTCAATTTCTGCCAAAAGCCCTGCACAAAGGACGTGCATGGAGCGCCAGGAGTCCAGATTCAAAACTGGAGCGCCTCGCTACCCTAGTAGTGATCTTTTTTGTTTAAGTTTTAGACCCTTTTTTGGCAAAGACACTTTTGCTTTAACCCTATTTTGGGCGGGGAGGGGCAAATTTGCCCCCCCTACCGGTTTTTTTAAAATAAATGCCAAACGACTAAAGGTTTGGATTTGGAATCTCCTGACTTTGAATAAAATTTTATAGCGCACATTTTCAGAAATTTTGGGGTCCCTCAGATGACGGGAAATGACGTCATTTCCGGTTTCATCAGAGGTACCTCGGCCGATTTTGTGTAATTTTGATCATTATGCCATGTCAGTAGCACTTAATTTTGATGGATGTCATAAATTTTAATTTTGTGTTGCATTGTAATGTTGAGTCAACTTTTAAAAGTTCTGACGTCATAATTACGTCACTAATGACGTCATTTTTGCTATTTTTTGTTTGATATGGGACGCTTAAAATTTTCGTAAAGAGACCTCAGCATAAATAATGTAGCAAGATTTGACATCATCACTTCCTACAAAAGAATAGCAAGCTGGTAACTCAAAAATATATACATATACTCTCAAACACACTAAAAAAACAAGCCAATAAAAATTTCAGCTGTAAAAACAATCGCAATGACGTCATCTCCGTCGTAATATTGTCATTGGTGCGACTTCATGAAATTTCAAAAATAGTTGAAATACACTTTTCCTGTACAAAAAATTCGATTTATAGCGCCTTTCAGTCTTTGCAAAAAAGTACACAGGTGTTACTGAAATTGTCATTTTGCTTGTAAAAATATTGCATAAAATATCCAGATTATGACGTCCTAAATTGTAATACGTCATCATTTCCTGCGCCCTCGGAAGTGTTAAACTAAGAGGAATAAAATTAAAAAGCATAAGTTTAAAGCAGCATTTATTATACTTGTATGCCTAAACTACGCTAAAAATCCTACGTTTCATGACGTCATTAACCTTCTGATGACGTCATCAAGTCAAATTATATATTTTTGAAAAATTTTTAACGAGTAGTCCCAACCTGCAAAGTTTTAGCTTTCTACGACCTTCCAGTAAGCTTTTAGGTAGGGGGGGCAAATTTGCCCACCCCCGCCCAAAATAGGGTGCAAAAATAGCCCGCCCAAGATAGGGTTAACAAGTGGTTTTTAAAAAACTTTAAATACTTTCTCAGTGACGACCTGTAACCATTATATCTGAAGTACGACCTAGGTATTCTACAGTAGAGGTAGATCCCTGCCGGTAGTATTTTCATTTTTGAGAATAGGCCAACTAGGTTGGGTTGTTCGTGGAGTGCCCGCTAAAACATCAATCCGGCCCAGTGGTGCACCCAGAATTTTCAAAGAGGGGAAGAGAAAATGTTTCAAAAAAGAAATATTTTCGCTGCCGAATTTTTGGCCTTTTTTACTGAAAATAAGGGTTTCCACTCTATTTTCAGACAAAAATTAGCTCACTTCGTTCTCGTTTGCTAATATATTGTCAAATAAATCGATCTAATGGCTTTTTTGACGTCGCATTCGCCCCGCTTTCAAAAATTTTGGATACGTTTGTTTAAAAAAGGTGACTTTTATTGACATCTTGGGCCAAAATTTCACAATATTTTTTTCGGTTTACTTAGGCATCTTTTGGTTTTACTTTGGCATTTTGGGCTGCCTCGTGGCGCAATGTCATTTAAGGAAGAAATAATTGTTATAATAGCAGTTTTTTGTCTAAAAAGCCCTTTTCTCTACTAAATATCGTAAGTGACATTACTATGGGACTGGATGTAGGTGGATTTAGCTCTCCTAGACATTACCCCTGCAGGCCCTGCCGCGCTTATTGTATACGCCTGTATTTGCGACTTTAATTTTGCATTCACAAAATAATACAAAATCATTTACTTTGCTTTTACCTTTCTACACTATGAGCTGTTAATTTAGAGCTGTAGCCTTCATTCATTTCTAAAATTGTTGCTGACCTTTTTTTGGTCTTAGATTGTTCTTGACTTCACATTTCGCTATGTTTATGATTGTTTTGCAATTGATTTTCTGTACAGTATATCCCGTGAAGTTGTCCAGAAACGCTATTCTGTGTCATATAAGTGCCCTTTTTAAAATGAGTTTAATACGCGTTTATAAAGACTTTTAACCCCGGAAATAACCTGAAATGGAATTACGAAGCTTTGGCCCTTCAAATAAAAGTAAAATCAAACAAAAAACGCCGCCCACTGACCTACAGTGGTTGTTTGAAGTTGCGTGTATGTAATAATTTTACCATTGATTTAAATGGGCGAATTTTACTACGATCTGCAGTAAGAACCAGACAATGGGCATTGTGACGCGCCACTAAAACGACCTATTGAAAAATAGTACAATAGAAAAATAGAAAAAAAAGTTCTTTACCGCACATCCCCTCCGTGTAATTCAAGGATTGTTTTTTGTTTATGATATAGGCATAGCAAGCAAGGTCTGCAGCAGAGGTGGAGTCGAGGACACAAGGCTCGAGGCCAAGGCCAAGGTCAAGGACACAAAAAAAATCCGAGGCCAAGGCCAAGGACAGCCTTTCCGAGGACAGACACTCTTGAGGCCAAGGACAGGAATGCTCGAGGCCAAGGCCAAGGCCAAGGACCAAGGACACAAGCGCAAGTGCTCTCCGAAAAAAAAAAAGGTCTCCACAAAAATTTTTCAGGCGATCTCAAAAAAAACAAAAAAAAAGGTCTTCACAAAATTTTTCAAGCGATCTCCACGAAAACACGTTTTCCAAAAAATTTTTCAAGCGCTCCACAAAATTTTAACAATTCAAAAAATACTGCTGTCCTCGAGCCGAGGACAGGCCAATTTTCGAGGACTTGAGGCCTCGAGGCCAAGGCCAAGGACTTGACCTTCGAGGCCAAGGACTTCAAAATCTGTTCTCGAGGACTCCACCTCTGGTCTGCGGGCATAGCAGGCAAGGTTGGCATAATAGACTAGACACAGTAAGCTGATTAGGCTGAGCAGACTTAGTAGGCTTAGTGAGCATAGTAGTAGGCCGGCGCCAGTGTAGCACGCTGGGGGGCATAAACAACTTTTGGAGGGGGTGCAAAGTAATTTTCCCCTCAAAGTCAGGATTAAAGACCAAAAAAAGAGAAAAAGTTCTTTACCGCAAATCCCCTCTGTGACTCAGGGTCGGTTATACTTTTGTTTGGGGCACAATTCTCGCCAAGGGGGCTCGTCTTTTTCCTGAGAGGGTCACGACAGGGTCGTTTGGTGTGGAACTCGGTTCTTCCTCCCAAATTCGGGATTAAAGACCAAAAAAAAAAAAAAAACAGAAGAAAGGCCTTTGTCGCAAAATCTTAGTCTACTGCATGGCGTTCATTCGATTTGACCTGCTTTTTTTTTGTTCTAGAAAGAAACTTTACTCACTTTTGGAGGGAACAAGCAGTGATTTGGAAGGCACAGCCTCGAAGTGCCAGCCCATGGTACTGGACCTGTTGCTTTCTTTTGGGGCACAATCCTCGCTTGGGGGGGCACATTTCTTGTTTGGGGGCACAAGCAATGATTTGGAGGGCACGGCCCCAAAATAACCCCCGTGGCGCCGGACCTGCTCAGTAGGCTTAGTAACAATAGTAGACATAGTAAGCATTGTAGGCTTGGTAGGCATGGTAGACGTAGTAGGCCTTAGTAGATATGGTAAGCAAGTACTGTTCAGTAGGCATAGTCGGCAAGGTAGGCATTGCATAGCAAAGAATAATAAAGCCCTTACTCTATACTATCCCTATTAGACCAACCGGTGGTTCATTACGTTTACATTGCTTTTACCATAAAGTAAGCAATGTCTGTTGAACAATAAATTTTGCAATTGGCTGCTGGAAGTGGTACCAGAAGCTCATTACAAACAGATTGACAAATTTTTGTCTAATAATGCCACGTAGCAGTGAGCAAAAAATAGCAGTCTTTATAGAGAATAATAATTTAGAATTGGCGAATTGCTGTGTGATATCGTATTGAAAGCACTTTTTGCAAAGTGGTTTGAAAGCCAGGTCAAAAAACTCGATGGTATGGAATTCAGAAAACGTTTATGGTTACTGCATTTATTGGTCACTGGTCTAAAATATTGCTCTCCCTATTTTTGTGGCATGTGTTTCAACGCCAATCTGCAAAGAATGCGTCAAATTAGAGTTGAACTGCAGTATGTATGAAAGCTTTATACAAACTAGTGGATATGAGCTTTGGCTTATAACTGCAAAAAATTGCGCGAATTTTTATCGAATTTTTTTGTTACTTATTTGGAGTGTGTAATAGCCAAAATAAACAAAAGCCAAAAAATCTCAACCTGCTATGTTAAGTATGTTTTACTTATTTTAGAAAAAAAAAAAACAAAGCAAAAAGGGTCATTTGACCCCTTTGGGTCTTTTAGGGTTAATCAAATTTCGCACTTTTTGAAGCCATATGAATAAACTAAATTGCTAAAATTCAGAAGTCATTTTAAAGAATTAAATAGCTTAGCCTCTTCAGCCCCCCCCCCCCCCTTTACTTTAGGTCAAGTCTAAATCACGTTTAAATGCTCGTTTTTTTTTTAGGTTAAATTTTCTAAGAGGCTTGGCAAAGGGGCTTAAGCCCCTTTACTCAGGATGCAACTTCAAAATCTTAAATCTGCTCTAAAAATCAAAACAGCTGGTTATTGAAAAAAAATTTTTTTTCACGTATTGCTTCATGTCATAATCACCAACGAAGCACAGGTAACGATTCTATAGGCTTACATGTCTCTTTCGCGACATATCCTTTGACCCTCGAAACAGCCTCCACTCATTGCAGATTTTGGCTACGCGCCCGACTCTAATCATGTTTTTGCACTGCTAATTTCTATGCCACCAGAATTCCCCCAGATGCCACGTTTGAAAAGCATTAATTTTTATTAAAATAAGCCTAAAATTAAGTTATTTTTACAAAAAAATAAATTGTAATAAGTGCTGGGGGCTCTGCCCCCAGATCCCTTAACATTAGCCCTGTAACAACCCCCTAACATTAGCCCTCTAACATCCGACCCCTAACATTAGAATCTGCTCCAGACCCCCAAACATAGCCCCTACACCACCGCAGATTTTGGTACGCACCTGATACTAAAAGTGTGCTGCTCATATTTCCAAGTTTTAGAATCTTACAATGAGAAGTTATTGAGCTAGCCAAATAACAACCGTTATCTTCAGTAATGAAGTAGCATCGGTATCTTTAAAATCTAACCTTTTGCAGTCTACTATACATTATGAAGGGTGACACCACGAAATTTCACCCCGGGTGTCAACATTCTTAGCTACGCCAGTGTTCCTCCCCAAGCCGCTGGGCGATTTTGTGTAATTTTTTTTTTGATAAAATAGCTTTTTAATGTCATTTGATCACATTTCGTACGTATTCACAGCTATTTCAAAGAACTAGATTTTTAACATTTGAAAGCCAATTGAAAAAAATTAAAATGTTCAATCCTCTTTTTACTTACAATTTAAGTCCAAAAAAACAATTAAAATCTTGCATTTTAGGGTTAAATTTTTTAAGTGATTTGGCCCATGTAGGGGGAGTAAGATACATTGCCTCCCGCTGCAATATTTTAGCAGTAAACAATAATCAACTCAAAGATTTTCCTTAGAGGTTTTTGTTTTGTCATAAAAATAACCAGTCGTAGGAGTACATGTACAGCCAGGTAGCCCAGGTTCTAATTCAAATTCAATAATTTGTTCAATGAGCATTTCCTCTTGCTAATTTTTTTTTTCAAAGTTTTGTTTCGCGTAAAAACTGGGGAGGTGAATTGTTAATGAAAAATGGTACAATAGATGACTACGCCTACTAACCATGTTATTCCCATGTTATTGCCCAGACCAGATTTACATTGCGCGGCGGCTATTGAAACTTTGGCGATTTTTGCAATATCTTCCGGCCAAATATAGGTGAAGACCGAAAAAAGTGTTACCATCTGAGCGCAGGGCCCTGAGCTCTATTCCGTATGGTAAATCCGGCCCTGGTTACTGCATTACGTTTATAAACAGGGTAAATGAGGATCTAGGGTAGCAACTTTTAGGAAAAAAACTTGATTTCACACAGGTTATACATTTAAATTGTTTGGTAAAAATTGAAATGAGGGGGCCCAGGCTGGTCCTTAATATCCATTATAATACCCAACTGGTCATTATACCCAACTGGTCATTAATATCATTGCTAATAAATTATTGTTACGCGCAAAAAATGTTACAAAAAAACTAAAAATGAAGAAACAATAAGTTTTTTTGTCATATTTTTATCATCGGTGGCATTTCAATTGGGGGAGCTCGGGCTCTCTGAGCCCGTGGCCACGCCTTTAGGCTGACTGTTCTTAAATTTTCTTAAATTTTTAGCTTTTGTTCTTAATTTTTTTAAAATTTTATTGGAAAATAAAGTGACATAAGTTTATTTTTGCCTGGTTAGAAGTTGTCTGTTTCATAGATCAAGACTCTTACACAAAGCAATAATGGCAATACGAAAAATGTCAAGAATATTTTATGCTGATTATTTACAAATGCCCTGTACTGGCCACTGTTCTTAAACATTTATTTCACGTAGAAGTGGCTTTGTGCTTAATCTGTTCTTGAATTTTGAGCAAAAACAAAATCTCGAGTTTGATTGAAATTGTTCTTATAAAAAAAGTGCAATCATCAAAAAGTATGTTTGATTTGTTTGTTATTAAAATAAGTTTTTACAAAAGAAAAAAAAACTTTTTTGTTTTTTTCTTTGAAATATTTTGTATGAATTCTTTGTTCTGCTTGACGAAGAAAACTCCATACAGTTTGCTCAAAAATATCTGCAATTTCCATTTCATTCGAACTTGAACATTCCAGGTATTTTGTAGCGTTAATTTCATGCGCAAGCTTTTTGCCCATTTCAGCTGAGATAAGTTGCTGCTCTCCACCTTCAGCCAAATCATTTAACATTTGAGAAACTTTTCGCATATAGGTATTATTTCCAACAAATAGAATTGGAATATCAGGACAATACTGAGCAGTTTTTGGAATCCATTGTTCAATAAAGGCGTAAGAATCGGGGTCAGCTATCGAAAATACAGCAACGAAAGCTTCGTAACACGTGAAATCTTGCTGAACAAGTTGCATATCTTCATCACTTTTAACCAATCGTTGTAAATCGTGCATTTTTAGATAGTACCCTTCTTCGACTAACTCGATGAATGTTGAATATCTATCAAAGGGATCAGGAAGTCCATGCCCATTTAAACTTTCATCCAATACGTTCAAACGCTCTCGAGTCACAAAACGCTTGATCATTGTTCTTTTTCCGCTATTGGCACATGCCATTACAAGAATGTTTAAAGACCAATCTCTTTTTCTACGTGGACGTTTTTTCGAGAAAAATTTTTTGCAGCGTCTTCAAAGATATTTTTTACCTTTTCTCCACTCTTGCTATCCATGCAGAAACATTCAAAGTATTTTACATCAGCATATGGCTCATTCAATGCAAGTGTTTCGCCTAATTTTGCCGTGACGGGGTGCAAATCTTGTTCGGCTAATTTTTTAACTACTTCTGGTTCGTTTCTTAAGCCAGTTTTAGTTCCAACAACTATGATTGAACTTCCTGAGCAATAATTTCTCATTTCTGGAGTCCATTGCTCCAAAACGCGTTTGAAAGAAAACGGATCAGTCACCGAGAACAAAGCGATGCAGACGTTCGTGTCAGAGTAGTATGACCTTCTTAGTGAATGATATGAGTCGATGTTTACACCTGATGCATCCAATACGGTCAGTTCATATATTTTACTGTCAAGAACAACTATAGTTAAAAATTTTTCAATAAAAGTGGGTGTGTAAATTTCATAAGGCTTGCCTTCCTTGTACATGTGAGTAAAAATAGTTTTTCCAGCGTCTTCATCTCCCATCACAAGTATTTTTAATGGTATGCTATTTATATTGCTTTTTTTACCGGGCATAGTGCTTCGATTTTCAAAGAACCCAAAAAATTGAAAATATATTTACTGTTCCCAAAGCTTTTTTCTAAATATAGGCTAAAAAACACCAACTCAAAAATGATTCATAGCAAAAATTTTTATCTATGACCAATTCAGTATATCCGGAATGTAAACAATGGCATATGACATAATATAAAATACCACATTATGCTCCACAAGAAAAATGCAAGGTGTTCATAAAGTCCTGATACAAGTTCAAAATTTTTTTATGAAGTCAATTCTTACAGTATCTTAACCAGGCTGGTTTTATTTTAAACAGTACTGCTTAAAGTTTTTATTTAAAATAAAATTTTGTGTTTCAGATAATGTTTTTATGTGTTTCAAGAATGCGTTAAATAAACCCTTATTAAATGGTTACTCCTCGAGAGAAGGCACAATGTGTATCCTGGTTCATTGAAACAAAATTGGACGTACAGACTCAGAGAAGGTACAGGACGAAGAACGGAAAAAATCCACCATCACGTTCTTCAATTCGTCGATGGCATAAAAAAATTATAGAGACAGGGTCAGTGTTGGATGCAGTGAGAAGTTCTTTATCCTGCAAAATTCGCTGCAGCATGTTATCTGCAAACACTTTTCGTTTAGGCTTGTCATTTGGCTAAAATTTCTTTAACATTTGCACTTTGTAACCATACAATCGTAACCTTTTGTGCAGAACCTTGTGCATTGTTGTAGATGTAGTCCGGTAGAAATAGCTTTTACCCTGAAAAAATTTATAATAAGCTGAAATTTGGCACGATGGCTCAGGACCATGTCCTGAGCCACCAAAAAAAAAATCCCCATGTTTTGGACGTGGGACTTCCCCCTTTTTCGGCCTTTAAAGTCTGTCGTCTAATGTCAAAGAGCTTTTACTATTCAACAGCCAATCCAAAAGTTGTAAAAGTGCCAAGTTTTGAGTAATAGTTGGTTTTCAAGTGCAGGTTGAAAAAAAATTTACTTTGAAATTGATGACATCATTGTTGGTGACTTCATTGCCAAAGTTTTTGAAAAAAATGACGTATTGATGGCTCGAATAGTAAATGAGAGTTAGGTTTTTGGTTCCAAATAAAAAATTGCTTAAATCAAAGTGGTGACGTGACAAGCGTTTTTGATGACGTCATTTGTCAAGAGTTTTGATCGTAAATCTGAAAAAGAGTGTTTGACCAAACGAAACATTGCTACCTATTTTTTTAATTAGCTTTAAACTTGGGAGAATTATAATGTGAATTCAATCAGTCGATTGAAGGTCATAAACTGTGTTGTCAGTAAAACTCTGGGGTAGCAATCAAGCAGATAAAATTTAGACCTCCCCATAGGCAGTGGTGGCAATAACGAATTAGTTTTTTAGTAGTTTTTACAATAATGACACTACTTTTTAAGAAAGTAACTTTTGTGGTAATTTTATAATTTTTTAGAGGTGTTAAAATTACCAATTACAAATTAGGCTACTTTGTAAATATTACCATCCAGTAGAAACGCTTGCCTGGCTGCTTAGTTTATAAAACTGGCCAATCAAAATGTTGTTTCTGTTGAGAATGACACAGGGTCGTACCATGGGCCGTATGTCTTTGCGTGCTAGAATGGTTTATACTTGCAGTGCTAGTTTCGCCTAAGACAATCGATCATTGATAGAGCTTATAGGGACAGAGTTGTTAGTCGGGCCGGGTTTGGGCCTAAACTTGACAAAAAATTTGGGATTTATTCGGGCTTGAGTCGTGCTTTTTGTCTTAGGTGCACAAAAATATGATTAAAATAGCTTGGCAACATTGCTAAATTTTTCAGACCTTACTTAACTTTTGTTTTTTTCGGGCATAATTGGGCTTTAAATTAGTTTTCGGGTTCGAGCTTATATTTTTGGGTTCGGGCCTGAACTAGTCTGCCCGTTTACAACTCTGCATAGGGACGCAACAAAAGCGCTATAGCATTAGAAAATATACTGTCAAGTTTTTTAATTCCGCTGCTTTCAAGGAAAAGACTTCGGTGGCGGTATTTTGTTGTTTGTTTGCTTAAATATAAACCTGCTCAGGCTTTATTTAGGAAAGTTTTGTTTTGTATCTTTGATTAGCCAACATCGATCTGAATAATCTATGGTTAACATTATTATCTACCTTCGCGTAGTATCAAATTTGATGCGGTGCAAAAACCGAAGATAGGAATAAGCAATGCCCTATTCTTTCATACGCCAAAGGGTAAAATTTTTGTTACAGCTACTACATCAATAGAAAAAAAGGACAGTATTTGGTCCAAAACAGTTAATAATTTTTAAACATTTTGTGCGAAATAAATTTTAGGGCAAAAGCTGAAAACTACGGAGTCTTTCCAAAGATTGTCAAAGAAAAAAATAAACGCATAATAAACGAAGATAAATTTGCAAAAAGCGAATAAAATCACAAACGTTTTCTTTATAAACTTTTATAATATTATTAGTACCGGTAACTAAAAAGAGGTGATACCAGTAGGCGAGACCAAATTTATACTGCGCCGGACCCTTTACCACATTTTCAGCCAACAAAACTTGTTGACCAAAAAAAAAAGTTTTCCACGGCTGAGGAGTCGCGTTTTCCGTCGAAACTAAAGCTAATACAATCTTTAAAGTCTTCGCCGCCCAGGGGTCGCAATATTGCTTCAGGCACAGTGACATCATCGTCTCTTTATTAGTAAACCAGATATAAACGCGCGGAGAAAAAGAGAAGAGCATTGAAGAAAAAAGTTTGCTCTTGTTGCGAATTTCTTTGCCGTCACGCGTACTCAACTAAATTGATTGGACATATTCATCGAACGAGTGAACCGTGAAGAAAAAAGTCACGCTGATTGAGCGAAACGGCATATTCTAGAACAAATGAACCGTGAAGAAAAAAGACAAGCTGTTAGTTTCCAGTTTACCAATATGGTACCATTTTGCCACGCGGTAAACTCGGCTCCGCCGGTAAGTACTATGAAGATAATAGATTGAGAAAATACTACCGGAATGTGATAAATTAAAAATCTTTCATTATACTCGCTGTATTATGCCAAAGCGTGTAACGAATTGGCGGAGCTCATTTCCAATTGTGCCATTTCAACTAGCCATTGTGCGCGGACAGCACAGCTCCTTTGAAGAAATGTCGCAGCGGTGGCGTGCCGTTGGCAACACTGTGCCTGATTTGACCGGCCCGAGATTAGAACCTTAGACGTTAGACCTCCCGCTCCAGAGACAAACGCGTAACCGCTCGACCTACAAATAGATCAATCACATAGTACTTTTTAATTTTTTTTTTATCTTGATAGCACTTTTATGTGAGAATTACCTTAAGCGTGTTATTTAGATTATTAGCGTATATTTAGCGACTTATCTGAAACTATTTATCAAAACCTGAGGAAGTGCAATAAATTTGGAGTTAATCACAGCATTAAATATTTATTGCTCGATTTTGCTTCTTGAATCATAACGTAAGCGTGATCTGGCTTCAGCGCACAAGGAGTCACAATAGCCGGCTTGTTATGATATGACCTTGACAGCAGAAACAAAAGACCCGCATTTCGGAACCCGCTTAGTTTTAAAACAATTCTGTACTCACTCAGACCATGGGATCGACGCTCAGACGTAATACAATGATTAAAATAATGTTAGCGAGTACTGAGCCGTATCAAAGAGGTAGCATAATGAAAGCTATAAGTTTATAATCATACTTGGTTCCCGTACGAAATCTAGTTTTTTTTTATTTAGCGCCATTAGAAATAGTGAAGTAGAGTAGATTTTTGTCACTTTGGCAAAATTTTTCATTTAAAGTAATTTGTAACGACAATTACTGACTACTTTTTCCGAGAAGTAACGAATACGGTAATTTTATTACTTTTTTACAGTAATTTTTGGTGACGTAGTGTCATTACTTTTATACAGTAATTTGCCCACCACTGCCAATAAGGGATTAAAATAAAATAATGCATTTTGCAGTTTAATCAAGTAAGCCCGTAAATGTTTATCGAAAGCTCCCACGCGCAGTTAAAGTTAATCTGCAATTTCAGTAAGATGCAAGCTTGAGGAACGATAAAAAAAATCATTAAGACGGCGAATTGTCAAATATTAGCGTGGTTATTATAAATTCAGATAATAATATTGTCAGACATTGCAATAATATCGCAAATACGCAAAATAATATCTGACAATAATATTGTCGGACATTATTTTGCGTTAGATAATATAGTATTGTCAGACATTGCATAGCAGTAGAAATTTTGTTCGTATCAGACATATCATCCTGCTCGGCACATATTCGTATCAATTTACATATAATTACACTAGTTATTATTTTTTGGAATCATTGCATATAGGAGGATAAGGCAAGACCTCGGCCAAGGACTTGAAGATGCATAAGAAACTCGAATGATGATGATGCTGATATTCTCAAAGTGTTGCAATGTTTCGTTTGGTCAAACACTCTTTTTCAGATTTACGATCAAAACTCTTGACAAATGACGTCATCAAAAACGCTTGTCACGTCACCACTTTGATTTAAGCAATTTTTTATTTGGAACCAAAAACCTAACTCTCATTTACTATTCGAGCCATCAATACGTCATTTTTTTCAAAAACTTTGGCAATGACGTCACCAACAATGATGTCATCAATTTCAAAGTAAATTTTTTTCAACCTGCACTTGAAAACCAACTATTACTCAAAACTTGGCACTTTTACAACTTTTGGATTGGCTGTTGAATAGTAAAAGCTCTTTGACATTAGACGACAGACTTTAAAGGCCGAAAAAGGGGGAAGTCCCACGTCCAAAACATGGGGATTTTTTTTTGGTGGCAAATTTCAGCTTATTATAAATTTTTTCCGGGTTTCAATGTATTTTGTCGTATTTCTACCGGACTAATGGTAATTCCAAATCTCTTGAAGGTGTACGGATGGACTTCATAGAAGAACGACTAAACGCTTGTCTTGCACTCTCGATGTTTTCCACAGATGTTCTTGATCGCCCTCTTCTCACTGCATCCAACACTGACCCTGCATCCATAACTCTTTTGTGCCATCGACGAATTGAGGAACGCGATGGTGGATCTTGTGCATTCTTCGTCCTGTACCGTCGCTGAGTCTGAACGTATAATTTTGTTTCGATGAACCAGAATACTCATAGTGCTTTCTCTTGAGGAACAACCATTTATTATTAAGGGTTTATTTAACACATTCATAAAACACAAAATAATCATATCTGAAACATAAAATTTTATTTTGAATAAAAACTTTAAGCAGTACTGATTAAAATAAAACCAACCTGGTTAAGATTTTTTGCGAATTGACTTCATAAAAAATTTTTGAAATTGTATCAGAACTTTATGAACACTCTGTATGTGTTATGCAAATGACAAAAACTAAAACATGTTCTTAATTTTTTAACTATAACATGTTCTTACGACAAATTTTCCAGAATAAATTAAGAAATTTTTCAATGCTTAAAGAGATACAGCTCGAGATCAGTTTTATTGAACGAATGATTACTACTTGAGGTGATAAAGAAATTCCCCAAACTTTGTTCAACTATTCCCTTATCTGAAAGATAGTTTTAATGCGTTTGACTCCATTCCATTGGCAACTATGCCTTTGAAATTGTGGGATAAAGTTAGAATGAATATTTTTAACCATTCCAGTCTCATCACGTGACCAATTCAATTTTGATAAAACTCTCCTTTTTTGTCAAAATTTGAGTCTATTTGATCCCCAACTCTACTTTATTCCCCTAAACCCTATATGAATGAAATAAGATGAGTATCACCAAAATTGAATTGGTCACCTGATGAGACTGGAATGGTTGAAAATAATCATACTATAACCTTACATAAAACTTCGTGATAAAAGAATGACTGCAGTTTTGTTTTTTTTTTGTAGAAATAAGCAACGCGATATTCAATTTAATTGTTGAGAAATAGAAAAAGTTAGGCTAGTGTAGTGCAGTTATATCAGTATAGAAAAGTAACACTGTAAATTTTGTGCGCAACTAGTTCCTTTTTCGAAATGGTAATTGAAATTGAGATGCTATTTTTTTTATTAAACGAGGACTGAGCCAACTATTGATTTTTGGTAATTCACGATTCAACATAGTTTGCAAACAATTTACGTTTTTTTAAGACAATGTCAAAAAACACTGTCATCTGGACACAATGCTGTGAAGCAGGAACAATTAGATAAGTCATGGACATAAATGAGGAAAAGAATTAGGCCTAATACACTGCCTTGGGCACTCCAATGTTCATATCCAAAAGCGATGATGAATAGCCGTTTCCATTTCGATTTGTGAGGTAAAATCTAATGATATCTTTGGAAACTCCTCTTATTCCATATTGCTCCTATTTGAAAGCCCGATAGCAGTATTTTGTTATTACAAGTGTCAAACGATTAAGCTAAGTCCGGACAGATTGCGCAGATACTATTATTATTATCCAAGTCGTTTATGATTTGTTAATGTAGATGTGCAATTGCAAGCATAGGCGTAGCCAGGGGGGGGCCCAGGGGGCCGGGCCCCCCCCAATCAAAACTCCACTAACGACAAAAAGTTATGACATCATAGCCTGACGATGTTTAGTTGCAGTTTTTTTTCAGTAATTGCGCACATAACAGTAATTAAACAGTAAAGCTAACGGTTTCGGCCGAAAAATCTCTCTCAATTTCGGTGAAGACCTTTTTTTTTTTTTTTTTTGGAGATCACCTGATTTTGGGCGGAAAAATCGTTCGAATTTTCGATTTCGGCTGATAAATCACTCTTAATTTCGGTGAAGACTTTTTTTTTTTTTTTTTTTGGAGATCACCTGATTTTGGGCGGAAAAATCGTTCGAATTTCCGATTTCGGCTGAAAAATCACTCTCAATTTCGGTGAAGACAGCCGAATTTTTGAGGATTTGGGCCCCCCCCCAATCAAAAATCCTGGCTACGCCTATGATTGCAAGAGTAGTTGAATGATTTTTCGAAATCGAAACTGCGTCGGAATAAAAACATTGTAGGCCTACTTATTTCAAAAGTTTGGCAGTCTCCGCTAGATTATGGTATTTAGGGAGGGTAGTTTTTTGTTTCAGTTTTGGAACCCTCTTTATGCAACGGTGTGACTCGCGTTATTTTTAGTTTATCAAAGATGTCGAAACTCTTTGACTTAATCAAATTTTTTAGCCTCTTCACCTCCCCCCCAACACTCTTTGGTCAAGATCCAAACACGTTTAAAGGCACGCAAAAATATACTTCGCTCACAGGACATCTTTGGTATTACCAGTTGTAGCACAGGCAGAATTTTCCGAAAAGGGGGAGGGAGACGAAGGCGAAAAAAGGTGTTTTGCTTGAAAGGTTCGTATTGTGTATCGAAAACTATAGTTGTAGATCAAAAAAGATTTACTGGCTGTAGTTAGATTTTCACGAATTTTCAGGCTAATTTGTTCCTAAATTTTATTGAAGACAAATTTGTTCTGACTCGGTTAAAAGCTGTCTTTTACTATTCATTGATGATGATTATTGAAATAGGCTTCAGATAAATCAACAGTTGGCTATAAATAAGTTATATCGGTAGTTTCCGAAACACAAAGGAGGGTGTGTAACTGAGTTTTTGTGGTTATTTATACAGATGTAGGGGAATGTCATGGCTCAAGTTTACGGCCCTAAAGTACGCAACTGATCATTTTAGTAGAGCATTTAAAATAGTAGAGCATGAAATAGTAGAGCATTTAAATCATTGGCACGATCGACGCTTGGGTCGCTTGCTCCTGTATTTTTACTTGGCTATTTTCAAATTAACGAGTGTGAGACTTCACACTTTTGCTTATAACTCGAGAACGGTTTGATCTATCTACATGAAATTTTGACAGCAGTTTGAGATGTAATGAGTTACATGTTGTACCAAATTTCGAGGCAATTAGTCACGTGACTTCGGTTTCAGGACCCGAAAACTGCCCCGAAAGTTTAGCGTAAAAAGCGGTCTCATTTAAAAACGGCTTAAGTACGGCAAAAATATTTCACTTGGTTATAAGTCTTAACATACCCTTTCATCGCTACCAACCCACTTTTGGGCGCTATGAAGTTTTTTTTTTCCTTTTTTTTTCTTTCTAAATCTTTGTGATCTTCTTCTCCTAAACCAAAAAGCATCAAAATTTAATTTTTGTGCAAAGTTGTTGAGCTGCAAACTCAATTTTGTCTCTCGAATTTTTTTTGGGTCACTTTTCTGGGAACTCCCCCCAAAACGCGCACCCAAAAATCAATTTTTTATGCAGCTCAAGCTAGGGTGCCAGTTTTTTTTGATATCAGTAGATACTTAACACAAATATTTTGACATAGTTCGGGGATACCATCCCCTCCCCCGAGGACCCCCTCAAAATCACTTTCTGAACGGCTTAACTTAGGATGCTGATGTTTTTTTACATCAACAGGTACTTGGCAGAGAACCATTTTGACATAGTTTGCGGGTACCACCGCCCGGGAACCACCAAAATAAACTTCCTCAAAAGCAAAATTTTTGAACGGCTTAAGAGGCGCTATTTTCTTTACATCAGTAGATATTTCAAAGACAAATATCTCGACGTAGTTTGCTGACCGTGACTTTTACGTGCCGAGACTACTAGGTACTGAGACTTTTAGACGCCAGAGCTAAAAAAATTTTTGAAAAAAAATTTTTTTCAAAAAAATTAAAAAAAAATTCTTTTTGAAAAAAAAATTTTTTTTCGAACGTTCTTTTTTCAAATACAAATTTTTTCATACAAACCTTTTTACCCAAAAAAAGTTTTTCAAACAAAAAGTTTTACAAATAAAATTGGTTTTTTCCTTTTTGTGTTTCTTTCATTAAACAAAAACTTGCTTTGCACTACAGTTAGCAAAGTTTTCTTTCATAAGCCGGACGTATGCAATTTCCAGCCCGCGGTCTCAAATTCTGAGGCGCACTGCACGAGTTGCTGGTGTAAATGTGTAATCTTATCACACGCAGCAAACTGTGTGACATTTCATATGGTTATTTTTAGTCTACAGTGCATATACCAAACAATATCGTACAAAGTTTTTCAGAAGCTAAGGATTCATCTCCTGGCAGATTTCTATAAATAATTGTTACACCTTGTTATAAATATAGTAAAAACAATGTTTAAAAGGATATTTTTAAAGTTTAATCGTTACATCTTATTGTAAATAACTTGCAGTAAAAACAATGTTAAATTCTTGCTAAAAAACTTTTGAAGTTGTACAGGATTGTAAGCTGCTTCAAATTATTCTTTTACTTTCGGATTATTTTTGTAGTGTGAGTTAAATAAGAAGTGGCTGTAAACTCGACAACCATTTTCGACAATTTTTAATTTTAATTTTTGCATACAAGTGCTTTATAGTACAAATTTATCACGCTCACTGCATTTTCTGCAAAAAAAAAAATTTGGTATCGTTTTAGTCATGACGATTATTCAGCACCCCAGAATTCAATTTGTAAGCTGTCAAAGACAACCGCAACAAACAAATGCAAGTGAAACGAACATTTAAGTTATGTTTTGGTTCGGCTTTTCCCTAATAAATTCTGGTTACGCTGACGAGATCGGCCAGAAAACGGAGTTTGCGTTTGGCAAATACTCATTTGTGCTTCAAAATCAATCGTTTTTGCTAGTTTTTTGTGCAGGACAGATCAGGTCAAATTCTATCCCGAGGAACAGCACGAGGACGAGGATAATTTGTTCACACCCAAACAGCAACTTTTTTCCGCTCATCAACACCTCTAAGTACTTGCTTAAGATCATTTATTAAACCGTTCAAATTATCAAGTTTCAAGTCCCCTCGAGTTGCCGAACCCGCGTTATCTTACTCCCTCGCTAACACCCTTTTTGGCTATGTCAGCCAAATGTTTCAAAAAGAGACAAATTAATGCAAATTTACTTGCAAGAATGAAAGAAAAATAAGCGTCTGATTAAAAAGAGCAAACCAACAAAAACCTAGCAAGAATAACACGAGGAAAAAGCAAAAATGCCATTATAGTCAGATTAAAGATGCATGCTAAATCTCCTTACTGCGATTTCATTCAAACGAAGTGAACTAATTGATGAAACACGGTAATGACAGGAGTGAAGGCTCAGATGTGAAGATGTGCTCTTTCAAGGATGCAATCACTAGCATGAAAAAAAGCGAACAAGGACAATAAAAGGTAACAAAGATAACACGAAAGACTTATCAACTGTAAAAGAGACGAAGAGCTCCATCAATAATGCACACAGTGCTTTAAATTTAATTGCATCAGATAAAAAACAATATAAACATTTTTAAAGGATTCTCCATTTTTACTATGTAGTTAAATACATCGACGCACCCAAGGGGGTGTTTTGGGGATCGAAACCCCTACCTTTTGGAACTCAAAAAACAACATAATTTTGTTGATACAACGCCGTTTGTAACACTTTGCTGTATCTACTTTTCTCTACTGTACAAAATCACTTAAGTTGTTGTTAATCATTGAAGAAGTGAAGATGTTGTTTTAAGATTGTAATTTGAGCCTTGATTGTATTTACCAAGCAATTGAAATTTTTGCATTTGTCTCATCTACACTATTGCTGACAAAAACAAATTGTGTAACTATGTGCTTTTAATATATCCATGAATATTAAATAATGGATATATTATACGCGATCTTAAACTTCTGAGCAGAACAGAGCTTGAAACTAAGAAGAGACAAACGGCCATCTAATGAAAAAAGTCGCCCTTTCGTAAAAAAAACTACTAAGCCAAATGCACTTTTGCAAAAAAAGCAAACAAATCCACTGTTTGAAGACGAAAACCTCAACAAAATTACATTCAACCATCAAGATTTCTATTCTGCAACCGCATTCAGGAATTTAAAAACAGCTTTTAACGGCGTTGGAGCTATCATTTCCAAATAATTTTTTAAAATATTTTTGCATTAACTTCATAGCAATTTAGATGATTTTTTGCAGCATCATTTGTCATAATAACAACCCATTGTCTATTTCAATGTAATAAACCTCCATATATACCACAGCATTTTAATTTTTCTTCATTCCAGCGTAGATTCATGAAGAGAGTTGGACAAAACCGTTTAATCTAAAACAGCCTTTTTCAAGGCTACACATTTCTCTGTATAGTGGAAATGATAGTTCCGACGCTATTACAAGCTGTTTTGAAATTCAGTAACACTAACAAGCTTTTTGAATTTAAAAATGCATTCACTCAAAAAGATTTAAGCCAAATACGCAATCTTTCAGCATTTACACATATTTTGGACTTGATTAGTAAGTGTGCGGCGGCTGATCGGACTGAACAAAATTAATTCTTTCAAACTCTTCCAAATCTTAGTATTTAGCTGTTTATATGCTCTAAAAACGAGCAAAAATATCATCCAAATGGCGTTATAATGGCTATTTTTTTTGAAAAATTTGCAAGAATTGCCTAGCGGCTGGGGGCTTTGCGTCCAGGCCACCATAGTGGTTACTAGTTCTTTTGCACACAATTTTCACAACCACCAACTTTTGAAATCGATAGTACAGGGTTTCTGAATAAACAAATGTTGTAACAAAATGCAACTATAACTACCGCGAAACCCTGCTTGGCTATACCGTGCATTTTCAATAATGATAAAATAAATTAGCTCCAATTGGTTTTTGAAAACTTGAACCCCTCCTCCTTTAAAAATTTGGGTGCGCCCCTGGTTTATAGTGTTAAATTCAAGTTCCGATAAATTTAGAAGTACTTGGAATACACAGCACAGTACCGGCAAGTAGTTTGTGATAAACTTTGATGATTGTTTAATCAGTATTCATTCTACGAAGTCGATTTACAGTACGATTAAACAAATTCGATATTACTTTCGCAATTGCTAATCTATGAAACTGAGGGTTGATAAAAATCAAGATTTTTGCAAAACTCTACAATTTCACACTGAGTTTTTTTCGCTTTCATGCATAAACATATGGTATAAGCACTGCTCGCTTGCTTCTGCGTAGTGTACCGGTACCAGTAATCAGATGTTTGATTTTTTTTGATGTTTCTTATGACGAAAGATAAATAAAAAAGCGACATAAAATCATAAAATCAAATTAAAAATTAAGTGAAAGCACACTGCAGAACTAAAAAGATCAATACACACGACGAAATAAGTGCGAGAACCGCAGAGAAAAAGATGAAAATCGCAAGATCAAAAAGCCCTACCCTGGACTGGGCCCGAAGTGCGACCTGCGACTGGTTTCGAGGTTTTTATGTTTCTTTCGATGCAAGCAATTTCTTCACCAACATTAGCGTTGCTAAGAATGGTGGCACCCGGGATGGAATTTCGTGGTGGCACCCTTTTTTGGTCCAAAAATAGGTGAAGACAGAAAAAGGTCTTTACTACAAAGTGAGTGAGTTTTTGGTCCAAAAGTATGTGAAGACCAAAAAAAAAAAAGTTTTCGCCGCAAAATCAGTTCGATCGTAATGAAGATAGAGACCAAGCAAGTGAAAAAAGAAAGGTATTCACCACAAATCGGTGGAGTTATTGTTTCACATCATGATATGGTGTCACCCCAAAATGGTGACACCCGGGGCGGAAACATTAGAATTGGCATTTTCATGGGCAATGCAAAATTTGTTTGATTTTGAAAGTTTTGGCATCCCGTAAACAGTGCTGCCGTTCTTTAGAGAAATAACAGGATAGGCTTTAGAAGTTTTGTTCCATTTTTCTGCTAAAACAAAAGGTTTTCGAAAAAATTTTGTTCCTTTCTTTTGTCATTTTCTAGTAAAATAAAAAAAAAAGTCTTCGGCAAAATTTTTTTCTGTTTTTAAGCCAATTTCGGGAAATCCAAAAAAGCCTTCGCCAAAATTTCTAAGCCGTATCCTATTTTTTCAAGACGAAGGTGGACGAGAATTAACAAAAAGTTGGGGCATTCGAGGGTTAAAACTATTGGAAGCCTACCATGACTAAGAAATTTGGTAAGCCGAGCTTATCCTCGACGGCAGCACTGGAGTATATACGTTTTAATCGTAAGTTGAGTGGCAAACAGCACAATTGTACAACCAAGTCGGTCACCAGCAGAGGCGCCCGCAGAAATTTTTTCAGGGGGGGGCAAGCGACGTGTCCATCATCTACTGGATAAAAAAAAAACCTTACCGGTACCCCTGAAACCAGGATTTTGCGAAGGGAATTGAACCAAAAGTTAACATCACCCAGTTAAAAAAATGCTGAAATTTGGGCGGCATGTTGAGCAAACTGATGCAATTCAAGTGCATTATGGACGGGGGTCTGAGGGCAAAGCCCCCAGTCGCTGGGCAATTTTTGCAATTTCTGGAAAAAAAATAACCACTTTAACGTCATTTTAACACATTTTGAGCGTTTTTAAGGCCAGTGGATAGAACAAAGATGCTGATATTAAGAATCTACTTGAAATGCCCAGACCTTTCAGCTTCTTTATTTGCTGATCAAATTCAAACCACGTTTAAACGTTTGTAGCCAAAAATTTGCAATGGGGGAAGTTGTTTTGGGAGTTTGGAAGCGAAGCCACCGAAAGCCATCAAAGGTCCAGGAGCTAAGCCCCCGGGCGCCGAAGGCTGGAGATCTGGGAGCAGAGCCCCCAACGCTCAAAAATTTTGCATTTTTTTGCAAAAATAACTTAATTTAGGGCTACTTTGATGAAAAACATTGCTTTTAAAAAGATGGCATGGAAATTTGAAGTGCAAACATTATCAAACTGGTTGCTAAAATGGTCTATGTGGGATGTGACTAAGGAAAAATTTTACTTCTCTTTGCATGCTGGTAAATCATAAATTCTATAGTTCAATAAAAGTCACACGGAGTAATCTATTTCGTCTATATTTCATATAGCAAAATAATTGGGAGGGGGGAGGGCTAATGAAAAGATATTTGAGAAGAGTGATTGGTAATTAACTAATCCTGAATAGCCCCCCTCTCTATTCCTGAGTTTATAATACATTTATTGATGAAACGTATGTTCAGCGATTTTACACTAGCGATCAACTCTGATTGCTTATTTTTGGGCATTTTTCAAAGTTTTTATAGATTTGTGAGTTTTATTTTTGACAAATTAGCCCTCCTAAATATATGGTTAAAAAGGGTCTACAAATCACTTTTTAGCCCATTCCAGTGATTAAAACAGTTTTAAAAGAGCTAAAAACCTGGTATTTTCTTTAATCTGCATTTTGGTCGACAGACCCATTGGGGGGGAGGGCTATAGCCTTCCAACCTGACTACGCTACTCTATGTGAGATAAGTTTTCCAAGTGACTTGGAAAAGGGGAGGCTAAGCTCCCTTAGCCTTCATGGTTGTCCCACTGATTGCAACCTAAATTTTTGTTTTGGGGGGAGTTGATTAACCTAAAGATTGAATTTTTTTTTTTCCTCATTTGGGCTGCGTGCCGAGCAAATAGGTGCAACTAAAGCATATCACAGACCAGGCTCTTGGGGCAAAACTCAAGCTGATGGGCAAATTTGGTGATACTTCAAAAAAAAAATAGCCATTTAAAACGCTATTCGAATCAAATTTCGCATCTTTTTAGAGCCATTTAAAACACGAAATTGATACACTTTGAAAGCCATTTAAAAGAATTAAATAGCTCAGCTCCTTCAAACCCCCACGTTGCTCATAATTAAATCCAAAACTCATTGAAAATAAATAAACTATACGCTAAATAGCAGAGGTGGAGTCGAGGACACAAGGCCCGAGGCCAAGGCCAAGGACACAAAAAAATTCGAGGCCAAGGACAGGAATGCTCCTGGCCAAGGCCTAGGACCAAGGACACAAATGCAAGTGTTTTTCTAAGAAAAAAGGTTTAAAAAATTTTTTTTCGGTCGATCTCCAAAAAAAAATACGGTCTAGAAAAAAATTTTTTAGCCGATCTACAAAATTTTAACCATTAAAAAATAGTGCTGTCCTCGAGCCAAGGACAGGGCAATTTTCGAGGACTTGAGGCTTCGAGGCCAAGGACTTAAAAATGCGTCCTCGAGGACTCCACCTCTGCTGAATAGCCCCCCTCCTATACTCTTTTTTTCTATGAAGCTTACGTTAAGCATTTTGCGTTAAGCGATCAATTTTGACTGCTAGTTTTTAGCTATGTTTTGAAGTTTTTATCAATTAATTTGTTAGCTGTATTTTTGATAAATAAGTTAATACCCCCCCCAAAAAAAGCAACAAACAATTATAATTAGAATACCGGTAATAATATTAATAGTAAATGTTTTAAAAGTGGCTTTGAACAACTTTAGAGGCCATATTACTGCAAAGACTGCCTCAGAGGGCCAAAAATTGTGACATATTTTTTATCGTGCACTTTGGTCTATAGCAGGCCAATGTAGGTGGGCAGAGTCCCTCTGGCTACGCTAGTGATTGCAAGTTTGGTTTTGATTTCGGTTTCTGGGCAAGATTAATTTAATGGCGGAGTAATTATGATTTTTGTGTTTTTATAAGCGCAGCGTAAATATGAAATATTAAACACTTTATCATATTTAGATCCTAATAAGAGCTCATTGACAGAATCCTGAAACGTTTGATATTGATAATTATTTTATCAAACAGTTTAATGCTTAAGCCTGTAGCATTGCTTACGCTCGCTTTCGAGAAAATGCTGTTTGATAATTTACGTTAAATGGGCAAGGAAGGCTTTATTTCGCTGGAAATTTTTATCTACTTTTTTACTAATTCTGACTCAAATCTAACCCAAACTCAAATGCTTACTCTAAAACTATTCCCAAATCGAACCCTAACCCAAACCCTAACTTAAACCTAATCTTAACCCCTAAAAAATCAAATGAAAAAAGCGCGGATGAATATCTCATTTTCGTTTTATTCTCTTCACCTTGAAAATTTTCGGTAAAATAGTGATTACCAATGGGAATCCTGTTTCTCCTGCCCCCGCCCTCTGCACCATGGCAAAAAAGGTAAAAAAGCTCCACAAAGGGTTGTTTTCTTAGTTTAGATAGATATATTTGACTTATTTTGCAAATTTAAACATAAAAGATTCTTGACATCTTAATTTCCAGGGGGGGGCAAGTGCCCCCCCCTGCCCCCCCTTGCGGGCGCCCCTGCCTGTCGTCAATTACATGGAATAGCCCGTGTGAAAAGGAAAATCAGACTCTAGAAAGTTTTGCTGACTTCTTGCGGAGAAACAGAGCTGAGCTCTACTTTCCAAGCAAGTTTTCAAAGGGCCGCCGTTCTCAACGAAGAAAATTGAGCTTTTAGCCGTGCCTTTGAAAACATTGAGCCGCAGAATACAAAAAAACGTGCCGATATCAGGGCAGAAAAAGAATGCTTCACGATTACCTAGCGAAAGTGCTAAAAGAAATTTTACCTCGTTTGTTTTAATCGACTATGACGTATTTTAACATCGTGCCTGCTGTTTTCTCATATTTCTTCAAAGACGTAAATGTGTTGCCCGCTGTTTTGTTTACTTTCGCGTATCGATTACCCAATTTTTCCTACTTCAAACTTGTGCTAGGCCTTTTCCAAAATCGTTCTGAAAAGTTATCAACCAGAACTGCAGTATAGTTAATTAACTTGCCATCGTCGTCAACTCATGAAATTGAACTTTTAAGAAGCGAAATCGAAGAAAGGCAGCGCTTGTGATTTTAATCAAAATATTGAAAATTTCCTTCTCATTGCAAAAAAGTTTTTGGCCCAGTATTCGCTATGCCGAATTTATGGAATTAGTGATACGTTTTTGATGATTTTAATACCTTTTTTGCTAAAGTTTGACGTGTCCAATGCCAAAAAGAACTAGTTGCATTTTTTCAGCAGTTAAGATAAATTTCAGTAGATAGTATTCAGCTATTTCTCGCTTATTTCGTAACAAACCAAACAAAAACGCTCTTATTCTTATTTAAAAATAATAAACTTTCAATTTGCCCTGACACCCAATCATTGAGCCCTCTGCGACCGCAAGTACCGAAAAGAACATACCTGGTTTAATATTATTTGATCAATCATGCAATATTATGCAAATTTTATTGGTGATAGATGATGTAGAATGAAAAAAGCTACGCTATACGCTAAAGAGTTCCACACAAGCAAAGTTATTTTGACATTTTCCATTTTTTCGTAGCATTTTGGCGAACGAGAAATAACAATGAATCGACCAAGCGTAAAATACTACAACCGCCGCGGCGGCAAATTTCAAAGAAACTCCTTAACAACCGCGTAAATGCTTTTACAGCGAAAAAATACATGTGACACCTTCAACAATCTTTTTGCGGAAAAAACGATGTGCTTCCGTCTGGCAAAAAGTTTCTCAAGAAAATAGCGTCTGGATGTGATAGGTCCAAAATTCTTTATGCAAACAAATTGTGCAAAAAACCTGATCGTGTGATCCCAGCCTAACGCTCGTAATCAAAATAACTTACGATAACACATGTCGAGTTAACATTTTTTGACGCCTTTCTCCTTTCTTTTGCGGTTTCTAGTGCAACGTAACGAGTTTTTACGCACAAAATCCTGTTGAGTTTCACTTTAAAGTAGTGGTTCGGTCGTAAAGCAATGCAAAAGTTACTACAGTTCAAAGATCGCACTAGGTAGTCTCACTAGAGTTGGTATAGATGTTAGCATGATCTCTGAATATGACTCTGAATAAGACTAGAGTTCATGCTACTTCTAGAGCGACTATTAGCAAGTAGATCGACTTTCTAGATCGTGCTTCAAGTGAGATCTCTACATACGGGCCCAGAAGCCTTCCAAATACACTTTTTTTTATAACAATCGTAAATTTTGGGTTGAGGCTGGCCATTCTTAAATTTTCACGAATTTTCTGCCTCATTTGTTTTTAACTTTACTAGAGAATAAACTACATAAATTATTTCTTTGTTTAAAATTTGTCTATTATCATAGGTCATGCTTACTCTTAGGCAAATTAACAATGGTAATACCGAGAAGCATAGCAAAAATCCGCTGATTACTTACAAAAATGCTTTATAAAAGGTTTTATCACTTAGCCCCTTCAGCTTCCCTTAGTTTTTAGTCACGTTCAAAACACGTTGAAAAGAGTACCTGGGTTAATTTTCTCAGTGACTTGGCTAAGAAGGGGGGGGAGGCTTCAAGCTAATCCTGATAATTACGTCACTTGTAGTCAAATGTCACGCTTACATAACACGCCTATGCATGCGCTCAATAATTTCACATAATTACCGGTACTTCTAATTTGTTTAAAGACTCGACACCTTGTCAATGATACAGATCATAGTTACAAAAAAGCCTCATAGATTCCGGGTCGATCCCCAATCGAGCTAAACTATAAAAAATTGGAATTCACAGCTCTGTTGCTTGACGATCAGAAAAGATGTACATCCATTACTTGTGGTAGATAGGTGGGTAGATGGCAGTTGGACACCAAGTTTGTAAGTTCTTTTGCTATCTCCTGATCAAAGCAAATTGGCATTGATAAAATAATTACCTAATGTTGTAAATATTTTCTTTAAAAGATTTTTACTTTTTAAGTTTTAATATTTTTAGATACTGCAAATCACAATTTTTTGCATTTGCAGAGCAATTTGATTTGAAAATTGTGCATTACTTTACACAAACAATCAAATATCTTTTGTAACTAACAATTCTTTTGTTATATTAAGAGACACTTTTGCGAACAAAGAGTCCGCTCAGGACAACACAGAAAATTAAAACATCTAAATAAGCTTTTTCACGCACTTTTGCTGGTGACAATATTGTTTTCTGCAAAAATTTGATACTCTTTAATACGAAAATAATAGAAACATCGTTTGTATACAGATTTATTCTTACTCTACCAACTTCATCACTTTTCGAAACAATGTGCCTGAACATTTTGCTATTGCAATGTCATTCTTTGCCACAAAATAGCAATAAATTAAAAAAAAAAACTTCTTAAAAGTTTTTCTTGCACT
This sequence comes from Trididemnum nubilum, assembly GCA_963965965.1. Lineage (NCBI taxonomy): Eukaryota > Metazoa > Chordata > Ascidiacea > Aplousobranchia > Didemnidae > Trididemnum > Trididemnum nubilum. The sequence goes on from CAWYPQ010000084.1 coordinate 148,663, forward strand.
GATCATAAAACTGTTCTTATTTTGCATAACACTGATGACGAATTTAGTTGACTTCGAAACACGGGAATGCTCCCGCGATGGAGGGCTCCGCCTCACCTGAGTCACTAGGGGTTGAAACGATTACCCATTTCGACGTGGAGACAGCATTAAGGTGTTGTCAAATGAAGTAGGATTGTAAGACGTGATGTCTCTGTGAACTGTAAAATTAGCTCTGCTTATTTCACTTCAAGAATAAATGTTCCTATTCTGTTCTTAAATTTTAAACAGAGTTTATCTTCATGCATCCACACTGTAAAAAAGTTTTAATATAAACGTCATTTGGTGCATTTGCGACGTGAAATTGATTTTCTTTGATGTTTTGCTACGAAAACCGCAGCGCCGCGATCAGAATACTCGCTGTCACGTGCAATTTGTTTGAAAAGCGCGCCTATTCGGTTTTGCATTTTACTACGTAGTTTTGTCTAATGATGTTACAAAGATGTCACTTTGGTTTCATTTTGTTGGTAAGAAACTGGTTTATCGACGTTGCAACTTTCATGACATTATTCCGTCAACTTTGGCTGTAATAACTAACGATATGCACCCTAAATCAATTTTTTTTGTAAAAATTTGGAATTAATCAACGATATCGTGACGTCATAATAAAACAAATCAAAAATTATTTCATGAAAAGTTAGCAATTATCTTCCTCTTTCGTTTGAATCTAAATTCGACTGTCTACTTCATACACAAATACGATTTTTAGAATCAAAATCAACCCTACCTCAGGGAAAAAATTCAACAACATTTGGCCGGGGAATCCCCGATTTCCGCCAAAACAACCGGAAATTGGGTGGAAACATTGGCTATTTCGAAAAAACATTTCTTCAGGATTTCAAAAATGTAGGTGAAAAAAATACATTTTTGGGTGCTCGTGAACTCTGCTGGCGACTGCACTATTTCTATTGTTACGAGGCAAAGATCCACGTTTTCTTTTTTGTAGCACACGCTTCTTCAACCGCGAATATTTTCGAAACTAAAAAAGATAAAGAGCTGAAATTTTTTGCAAAAAATGTAAAGGAGCTAAAGACGTTTAAAATAACAAAAATTGCAAAATAATTGCCGCTTTTTTCTTTTTTGCAACACCCAGAGCACGTGGAAGATAGAAGTTTTTTGTGTAATACGGTACGCGAGCAGGGAGGAGGAACCGGGGCCATGCTTCCCTCAGATTTTCAACACCAGCATGACCAAAAAAAAATTGAAAATATGGTTGTTATCTGCATATGTACAGTTGAGTATAGCGCCGTACTGTTGATTATAGTTACTTTGTTGTATTCCTATTTTCCGCCTCCGCTTTTTATTTTTGAAATGTTTTTCACCATCTATTAGTGCATTAAGCAATTTTTACAGTAGATATTCTGCTCTAGATCGGGGTACCATATTTTCATTGACCAAACAGAGGACAATTTCACAAAACGAAGCGCAAGCGGCCAAACTCGTGGAAGGTAGCGGACACCGAACTGACTGAACACTTTTTCCTTTTTTTTTTTTCTTTTTTTGGAGATCACCATTTTCGAAGGGCGAAATCGGCGTAAAACAAGTAATTTCAAAAACAAAACTAAATGGTCTTTAGCTTACTAGCCCTGATTTTGCCCTTCAAAAATGGTGTTATCCAAAAATAACAAAAGCAAGGCCTTCAGACCGTGGAGTTGAACGCGAGTGTGTACGGAAGAATATCGTATTTGGTTGGTTTGGTCTTTGCCTCTCACCTCTAAGTTCTGTGCATTAAAAAATAGGGCATTTGGCTACTTTTGGGTGTCTTCGGAGGACAATTTATTTCCAACGGAAAAACAGGACAAATCCTCTTAAAAGAGGACGTTTGGTAGTCCTACCTTTAGCACATTGTTTGTTTCTATATTACTCTTCAGTAAACGCGACTAAAGTTGCCAACAAAGGAGAGCAAAAAAGAAACAAATTACTTTGTGTTAATAAGTTTCAATATTTAAGCTTTTGCCTCCTCAAGTTTATTTCTCTGGCTTCGGTTTTAGTATTGTGCTGTTCGAAAGACTTTCTTCAAACTACTGTAGACCACAATGATTGCTTAAAATACTTGGTCTCTTTGTTTTAGGCGTTAAGCATCAATTTCAAGGACCCCAAAACATCGATTGAATTCTTTTGCAGCTGTCACTTAAAAATGTTTGGCGTTGTTGTAAAGTATTTTTGGCTTTTTTTGGCTTTCAAAGTTACCGGTTCAAGGTGTTGCAGAGTGATAATCGAGCCTCCTGAAGAATCTACTGCCATTACACCTACCGGAGTCGGAAAAATAACGTGCGGTAAGTATTTTAAAGCTTATTACAGCCAACCGATAGAGCTATCAGTTTGTAATAGACCTATTACAAAAGTTAGTTGGTCGAGCGGCAACGGGTTCTTCTCTAATGCGGCAGGTCTAACATGCGAACCTCTGGCCGATCAAATCGGCAGCAGTGTTGCCAACAGCTTGCGACATCGCTGTGACATATCTTCGAAAGACGCAGTGTTGCCCGGGCTCAATGACGCAAAGATGGGCCCCGCAAACTCGTTACACATTTCCTTGCAATACAGCAAAGAAAATATATGATTGGGTTTGGTTATCTCCGTGCAGTGGTGCTATTTATTCTTACTTTTAGCTCGAAAATTGAAAATACTGTAGATTTCTTCAAAACGACTGAAGACCTTTTTGTAAGATGAATTAATTTGCTGTTCTTTAGCACTTGGTTCTTGACTTTAATCAATTAAAAAAACTGTCATTGCTTCCAATTATTATTTTTGGATCTAACTCATACAAAATTTCGATCGGATCTACCCCTATATGGACTTGGAAGGCCCTAATAATTGGCGTAATGAATAACACACAAACGCATTTCGTCTTTTTTTCGGCTACAACTGATAATTTGCTTGAGAAAGTTTTTTTTTTTTTTGCCTAGTAAAAACGTTTTGGTAACCATTTTTTACTTTGAAAAAGAAAGCTTTTTGAAGACCTTCTTTTTTGCTTTTATTGTGCTTAATAAAAGGTCCACGATTAACTTGCCCTCAGTCTTCATAAGTCTATAGACTTTAGAATCATCATCTGCAGCAAAAAAGCATCACCGCCGTCTACTTGGTAATGGAACATCATTGTCAGATTTCAAATCCAGCTTATAAAATAATGTCATTTGTTTTTTGCAACAAAACATCAGTCAAAACAATTTATTTAGTATAACTTCAATGGACATTACTACAGCTTTTAAATTTTGCTTGATGTTTTGCAGTTACGTTGAGCTGTAGATTGTTTGCCAGTTTGGATGAATTAAATTTGAGTTTTCAAAACGAGTTGTGCAATACATCTATTTGCGGGAAACATGGCAAGCAGTGCCGTAGCCAGAGCAAACGAAGTGAGGGGGCCATTACCAAAAGTAGGGGGGCACTAAAATTTGCATATAAAAACTAACCTTCAGATCTTGTTCGGCTACAATTATGCTCAATTTTAAAACAGGGCCGGCAGCATTTCTTAGCTTGTTTTGTCTGTGGCCCATAATCGACGGAAAAATCGATCTACAGCAATGAATGCTTTTAAACGTGCAACCACGATTTTGCTAAGAAAAGTGAACCATTTCTTTTTTTTGCAAAAAAAATTCCTTTTTTAGCCTCAGCGCTGAACAAACTGATACAACTCAAACTTGTTGCCGACGAGCATAATCACTAAATATTTGGTTACTGTGAACGGAGGTCTGGGGTCTGAGCCCCCAGCCGCTGGGCAATTTTTACAATTTTGCAGCAAAAATAGCAATTTTAACGCCATTTGAATCATATTTCGCACTCTTCGAAGCCATTTGAATAACTAAATTGCTAAAATTCAAAAGTATTTTTAAGAATCGAATTGCTTAGCAGCTTCAACCCTCCCCCCCCCCCCCCTTGCTTCAGGTAAGTTTAAAACACGGTTAAACGCTCGAATTTCGAGGTTAAATGTTCTAAGTGGCTTGGCTAGCGAGACTTGTCCCTTCACTCTGATTGCGCCACTGACTGCGACCTCAAAATCTTAAGTGTGCTCTAAAAGTTGAAACAACTAATCTTTGAAAAAAGTTTTCACGTATTGTTTCATGTCATAATCACCTACGAAGTACCGGTAACGATTCTGCAGGTTTACATGTCTCTTCCGCTATACATCCGTAAAGGCATGTTAATAAGACCGATTTGCGTCACATATTCTATTTACATCAGTTGGTTGCCAGCAATTTTGCAAAGAATCGAAAAAACGTCAAAGGAGAATTATTGTATGTTGTCTTGTCGTTGCGTAATCTTCCAAAAACAGTATTTTGAGCATACCAAAATAGGGGGCACAAGCAGACGTCACGGGGGACACGGCCTCCCTGCCCCCCCCCGTAGCGACGGCATTGATGGCAAGTATTGTTCAATTTCGGTAGTCGCACAAATAAGTATAAAGAATTATTTGAATTCCTCAAAGCTTAGAGGTTGAAGCATATAGCCAATTTCGGTAGTTTACAATACCTAAAATTGAAATAAAATTTTTGAATTTTTTTTTTACATTTTGGGGCTGAGATTGCAAAGATATTCAACAAATACCAAAAAATACCCCCATAAAAAGTTTTTGAAAACCTTAATATGCTATCTTAGCCTGAACTTTCAGGGAAAAAAGAGACAGAATAATATTTACCCTCCACTAACATAACTGGATCTATACAATTTTGGTAAACTTTTCTTTATATCTGGCATTTTACCTTTGGAGAAGAAACTTAGGATTTCCAAAATTTTTAGGATGATATTATTTTGTATTTGTTGAATATCTTTACAACTGCAGCCAGAAAATGAAAGCAAACAATTTCAAAAATTATGTTTCGATTTTAACTATAGCAAACTACCGAAATTTGGCTGTATGCTTCACCCCCTTTCATAGAGATTCTATTTGAATAAGAAATGATAAGTTTTAGGGGTCAAATAACTGCGTAATTACTGCCTAATATTGTTCTGGTTTGATGATATTGCAAAGGCTAATAATAATTCAATTCAAGGCAAACAAAGAAAAAAACGACAAAATAAAACAAACAAACAAGCAATGGGTAACTCTTTAGAACTACAGCAGAGATCTTCTCTGGCCTTTTCAAATCTAAACATTGACGTCACTTGATGAACTTCCAAAAATAATGTTTGCAAACTACAATTTAAAGTTTATAACTGATGGGAATTGCCAACCGCAATTGATGTGTGAATATGTGAGATAAAAATTGTTTTGTGAATGAAAACGGCTGCCCACATCATTAACGCTTTATCAGGCAAGTCCAACTTGAGAACGATTTTCGCAACAAATGGAGATGAGCGACATTTTTTCTGCCCTTTTTTTAATTGGTTGACGCAGACGCTTCTTGGTAACGTATAAATTCCTTTATTGGCACGGTTCTTTCGAAATTTGATTGTATTCACACCTATTGTTACATTACAATGATTACAACACCGAACCAGGGGCGACATGACAGAACGTGCTAACGAACTCGTAAAGGCCATTCTCGCTCGCTAAAAAGCGCTAACGAACAAAAAATCTTCGTAGACAAACTGCAATTTCTGAGCCGTCTCGCCCAACACACGTTAAAACAGTTCGCTCGAATTTCTTTGCGAGATGTTTGTAACCTGTATTAGTACGTAATAAATACCCCATTGTGACGTCAGATGGATTTCTACTTCAAAATAATGCGTTCAAGCGTATTGTATGTACTACATTGTTGTGGAAAAAGATACTTTAAGCTATGCGTGATTATTCTACGCAAGCAAATTCTTCAACTGATAATAGTTAGTAAATGAACGACAGAAGTTAATTATATTTTTGGATCAATGTAAAATAAGAACAACTTTTTCCATATTATAATGTTTTAAATGAAGTAAAGCGTCCTTGAGGTTGTTGGTGGGAAAACTCATATGTTAACAGTAACTTTAGGTCTTAAGGTTTCAAAATTTTTTAAAACTGAGCAAGTCAAAGTACACTCTTCCTTTTTAGAACCGTTAAATCTTGAGTTTAGACTGGCTGTCTTTAATTTTTGCCAATATTTAGTCTCATTTGTTCTTGATTTTGTAAAAATTTTGAGAGCATCGATGTCAATTTCAGCGGGCATGTTTGAAACACTGTTTAATTCCTGTAGCTCTGTCTGCTTAAGACTTCAGTGAAGGCTTTTTTCTTGCTTTTGCAGCGTCGTAAAATCACAAAAGCAAAAAAGCAAGCTTTTTTCAAGTTGAACAACTTCCGAAAAAATTTCTCATTTGCTTGCGCAGAGCAACAGAGCTTTATAATCTTGAATAGTTGCAATTTTGCTTGCAAACACAAAAAAATCACTGAAATTTTATCGTTTTGAATCAGCACGAATTTTAGTTTCTTTGATTAGTTTGAATTTTTTTTTTGGTTTGTTTTTGATTTGTTTTGCTGCCGAGGCTGGCAGTGTTTTTAATTTGTTCTTAAATTTTGAGCAAAAATGAGCCTCGTGTTTTAGAAAATCGTTCTTATAAAAGGAGTGTGTTGCTATTTTTGTCAACTTGCACTACTTAGCATTTTTTTATCTATCGAAATAGCAAATGGTTCTCAATGCAGTTCACTTTTTTTTAGCAGTCTCATAGCAAACATGGCGACGATTTGAATTAATTTTCAGCAAAAATTCGCATGAGTTAGAAGTTTTCAACATTTCGCCATTAAATTTCTAAACCAAAAAGATTTCTCGCTCGCTTCAAGAGTGCTTCAAAATCCTCTTTAAATAGGCAAGGAAAATGTGACGTTTTTTTACTGGAACTGCTTTCCGCAATTGCTCGAAGAAATTTAGCGAGAAAGAATGACGTAACGGATTTCGCAAGGCTTTACATACACGTGCAAAAATGACCTCTTACGTTTAGCGAGTATTTCGTTCGTTAGCGCCTCGTAAAAAAAAAATCGTTATTAAAGCGAACGAGAAAACTTCTGTCATGTGTCCCCAGGTTTGAAAACTGGTTTTTGCTACTTTTCATCTGCGTTTTTGCTACTTTTCATTTTGCTACTTTTCATTGAAAACCAGGTTTGAATACATTTCCATATGCGCAAGGTTTCGTTCCACGTCGTCAAAACCGCTATGTTTAAACGACTTTGTTTGTCATGTATAAACGCGACAGGTTTGACAACCAGGAGCGAAACCTAATTGTCAAACCTATTATGTAAACGCAGCCTTAATGTAATAAAGACAACGGTTTAGAAAATTGATAAACCGCGGATTGAAGTTGGTGCATACAAAATTGGTACTTTTCCCCCTTCCTTTAATGTAAATGTTTCAAACGGATGCTTCAAATCATTTTTGAGTCCATTCCAGTGTGCTAAACATTTCCAATGATATCAAACATATTGTTGTTCTATTTTTTGTGTGATTGATATCATACAGTAATATGGGGTCACCCCAAACAGATAACCCGCGGGCGGGCCGCACCCCCTAGCGACGCCACTAATTCTTCCTGATAACATCGAAAACTATCGGTAGGCTTTGCATTTGCATCTTCACTCGACCTCAGAAGAGCTGTGATGTAGATCTCAAGACCAATTTTTTATGGTCTCGGTCTTTGTCTCGGCTGTTTCTCACCGATCTAGTTCTTGGTCTCGAACCATCGTGATCTCGGTCTCGTAGCATGACATTGGTCTTCCGACCGAAAATTTTTTTAAGTTAAATAAAATAGTTTCGCAAGAGGCTAAGTATTTCTCGATGTTGTACGTTTCAAAACGGTGAAATTTTAGTGATTTTCTCGTTTTTGAAAGCAAAATTGCTTCTATTTTGAGATTACAGAGAGCATTGCGCTTTGTGCAAGTAACAGAGAAATTTTTGGCATTCGTTCACGACAGTAGAAAAAACCTCGCCTTTTCGCTTTTACAATTTTACAATGCAGCAAAAGCAGCAAAAAAGCCTGTACTCAAACAGGTAGAGCATTGCGAATTAAACAATTTTACAAACATGGTTGCTAAAATTGACATTCATACTCTCAAAATTTAAGAGCAAATAAAAAACAAATGAGGCTGAACATCTGATGCAAAAAATTAAGAACAGCCAGTCACAGCTTAAAATTTACTGGTTCTTATAAAAAAGAGAGTACTAGTATATATGCAAAATATTTTATTGTCGAATGTCAATAACACTGATAATAACGTACATCTTTGTCTCTTTCTCGACAGCGAACAAACTAAACCCTGTAAAATTGGTATATTTTATTTGATCATAATGTATGAACTAAATGTACCATGACCAGTGACGCAAACCGGAAGGTAAGAGAGCTTCAGCTCTCCTCCTTTTAGCCACATCCCTTTGAAAATTTAATTCATTAATGCAAGCGTTTAAACCTGCCTTTGATTTGATCTGTAGGTAGAGGGGTAAAGGGACTGATCAATTTATTTCTTTCAAACTGCTTCCGAATCTTAGCAATTAAGTTCTTTCAAATATTTTTAAAAACGTGCAAAGTATCATTCAAATGGCGTAAAGTGGCTATTTTTTACAAAAGAGATTACAAAAATCACCTACAGCGACTGAGGGCCGAACTTCTGGCTGGTGTACAAGTAAATTACACCAGTTTGCTCAGCACAATGATAACATAAGATATTGTTTGGACAACAAATTTTATTGTTTGGTTTAAGCCTCCTCTTGACATAATCGTGGTTGCGCGCTTGAAAATACCCCCCCCCCCCATTCGAAAATGCTGCTGCATTTTTGTAGCCACGTATATACAGTACTTCATTTATACAATCAGTTTCAATAATTTTTTTTATTGATGGCAAGTTTTAGAAAATTTTTAATAGTCAATCTTCTGAAACAGTGCTCGATGATATCTTAAGTAAAATCAGAGCAAAATCTAATTTTTACTCAGTTTTATAGGCACTTAAAATTCCTAAAGAAAATGAAGGTAATCATGAACCGATCTTCGAGTATAAAGGCATTAAGTTTAGTTGAAGGCACTTTTAAAAAATGATTTCAGTGAAAATCTACATAGAATGACCACAAGAGATGTTTTGATGACGTAATCCCTTCGACTAAAGCTATTTGTCATTTGACTCAATTTATATAATCATAAAACCAACTTATGAGCAAATCTAAGCCCTCAACTGTTTTTAAAAAACCGAAAAAACTTATCATGACGTCATTTTTTCCGGTCTCGGTCTTAGTCTCAAACTTTGCCGGTCTCGGATTCGAAGCCAAGGTCGAGATCGGTTTTGGTCTCGGAAAAATTTTGCAATCTCGGTCTTGGTTGCGGCGAGTGGGTTTCGACTACAGCCCTGGATTTCAGCCGGTCTAGAGAAATGGATTTTTTTATAACATGCTTCATCGCCTTTAACAACTCTTGTTAGTCTGCTTTACACTATATAGACTTTTTTTAATTTGTTATGTTACTTTAGCTTCTTTTTTAGATTGATTTTCTTGATTTCTTCAAATGGCTGTAAAAACTATAGCACAATATCATCCAAATGGCGGTAAAATTTCTACTGTTTTTGCAAAATCGCAAAAAATGCGCAACGGGGCTGCTGGCTTTGCTCCCAGATCAGGGTCTGCTGTAAAATGCAAACAAATTTTAACCTTGGATTCAAACCCCTTTCTCCCTTTAGCAAAATTCTGTTTACGTGCCTGTATGTGACGCTTACCCCCCTCCTCCAATGTTTAATGGCCCTGCTTCTTAGTTTTGTACTATTTGTATTTTTGTACCGTGTTACTATTTAAATGTCTTGAATTAAGCACCCTGTATGGGTGAGCACATAATAAAACTGACTATTGCGCAACAATTTTTCGTCTTATACAACAATCGATTTTGCATGTCTGTGGATGGTCTTAATTCATGTTTTTTAAAAGTCTGTACATTACAAAATCTCGACTGAAAGTTGGAAATTGTGAAGATTGTGTGAGTACGGACTGCTGTTCAACCTCAACTTGATCCTTTAGCATTTTGTAAAATAAGGCTCACTGGCGAATTTATTGATAAACGCGATCGAATCAGTCTGTAGGTGGTGCCTTTGAGCCAAAACAAAACACCTTAGTATCGCGTTATTTGAAGAAGGCCGCGTAGAAATAAATAACTCGCTCTCATCGTTGCGTTAAACCGTAGTCTATGGTTAAACAAGGGTGAGTGTATGAGCGATACCTTTTTCTTCGTCGATTTGTCGCGATTTAGCTCAAGGCCAAGTATTTGTTAGAAAACATTTATACTCACTGTAAAGCTTTTCAGTAAATCTTTAGTTTTTTTTTAACAAAACAAGCTCGTATCATCTTACCCTGCTTGATTTAAAGTAGAACCAGTAGTTAGCTTCAATTTATGGTAGAGTACCGGTGATAAGCAAACAGCGGTGGACAGACCAATATGTTTCTGCTAAAACGAAGTGGCCATTTCGTCCAAAAATGTTACGTTTAAAAAAAAAAACAATGAGGAATATTTATCGACGCATTTTTGGCATTTTAAACGTTGCAACTAAAATTTTAGGGTTGAGAAATGAGAGATGCTCATAAAGTTCGAATTGTTTTTCCTGTTGTATTGAGATTAAAAATAATAAAAAGCAGACATAATTTAAAAAAGCATATTGGGCTTCCTATTTATGATTGACACTTCTGCATTACTCTCGTGGAGTCAGATCATGCGTAGTTTTATTTTAAGAAACTCTTGATCAAAAAGAGCTTAGCAAAGTAAAGTCCAGGGTAATAGATAGAGATATCTGTAAATTGCTTCCAGTTTGATTTTTTCCACTTTTTGCTCGGTATTACTTCAATGATGGCAACGCAGTTCCAACAGCCAGCGCCTGCAGCAACTAACCAATCGCAACCACCCGTAATGATGACGGCGTCAGCGCAATCAGAGGCCGACAAGCAGACCCGAGTAGCCTATACAAAAATCATTCGTGGCCTAGGAGTAAGTGGAATGTGGAATACGTTTGTTACTAACTCTTCTCAAAATTTAATTGAAGAGTGTTTTTTAGCTTTATTAACACTGTAATTTATTTATGAGGTTATACAGAGACTAAAACCCAGACCGAAGACGAACTAAATGACGATAGAATATAGATAAGGTACATAGTAAGTGAAACAATTGCAGTTTTTACAATAACCGTCAATAAATGAGTTAAAATCACGGTTTTGATAACAAAAATTCCGTTTCTTAATCGTTAACGTGCTATCTGGTCAAAAGACTACAAGCTCGAATCACATTGCTAGGTGGCTCTTCCCGAAGCTTCCGCGATAGGGAAGAGCGCGGAAGCTATTTTAAGCAATTTGAATATCAATTTTTGGCTACTTTTCAATGTTTTTTCTCATCCCTTTATAGCCAGATTTTTCATTAAAAAAAAAAAAAAGGTTGTGTTTTTGCTATTCATTTTGGCAATGAAATGCTTGAAGAAACAACCAAAAAAGCGATTTTCTAAAGTAACCACAAATAAAAAGTTATTTGGAATGGTAAAAAGCCGCTGTAATCCGCAGTTGTTCGATAAGAAATAACATCAATGCGTAAATTTGAAACGTTACAAAGATGTTGAATTTGGCGATATAGGGTTAAACAAATTCGCCAAACCCTCGTGAATAAACGTTTCAAAATATGTTGACACATCAGACGTCATAACATCACAATTAACTTATTGCTACCCAAAATTCCTTTTTTATGGTTTTGCGTGCTTCTGGCCTAAAGGTTAACAGGGCGGAAGTCTAGGGAAGAGTCACCAGAACGGCGACTAATTAAAAACAAGCAATGCGAAAAATCTTTACGCTTCCGCGCTGGTAGACTTTAGGCCAGATGCACGCAAAACGATTAAACATAAAAACTCTGGCCTGCAAACGCCACACATCAGTATTAAATTATTATCAACATCATAGTAAAAATTCCATTGTTGACTGATTTTGTGCAGTAAAATCTCAAACTATTCTACCTCAGCATTTTTCTGAAAATCTATCAATATCTTTTTTTATCGCAAGTTTTTGAAATGACAAAGCCCTAAATAAGTTGTTACTTTGTAACTTTTCTTTACCGGTCAAGTCGATGTTGGTGAAGCTGTGATGTCGTAGCAATTGCGTTCTAAATTTCCTGAAGAATAAATATCGTACAGATTTCGCTTTCAAATTGTCATAGCCCACCTTAATGCCAAAAAGTAATGTGGTTGCTGGAGATTTTGAAGGGCTGAGACCTGAGAGAATTTAAAGCTTTTCAGCAGAAATTATTTTTAAAATTACAGTACATATTTGCCATTACGTAATAGCCATACCACGGCGTAAAGTTAGGCGGTACCACAAAGAGACTAAATCTGAGACAAGAAGGCTAACCTCTTCAGCCTTTCTTTCACGCAAGTCAAGTCTTAAAACAATTTAAAAGCTCACTTTGGAGTTAGACTTTCTGTAGCTTGGCCAGGGGGCTGCATTTCCCTTTGGTTGCGTTTTTAGAAAAGAGGCAAATACCTTACTCTTTGTTTTGATTTTTTTTTCAAAACAAATAAAACTTTTTCTTTAAACCTGTTTGGCTTTTACCGCACTAAGCACGCTTTCACGTTCCACACGGCTACGCTTTATGACGTTAATAGATCGAAATTCTTGTAAATATGCAAAACTACTTTCTTTACAAACGTTTTAAAGCGCAGCAATAAGAGGACGTGGAAACGCGGTACAGGAATCATACATATTTAAGCAAAAATGAGTTGATTTTATTGGTTTGAACTCCCCAGGAAACAACCGATAAAACATATTAAGATATCCACAACAAGATATATACAGCATAACCAAGTACAATATGGTAAAAAGTCTTCAGTTTTGCCTGTTGATTACTGTTTGATCCTGCGAAATTTCAACTGAAAAAATAGCTCCTGTGAAATGTAATGTGTAGTAAACATTGAGCAGTTTAAATATGCAAATTGAGCGTTATCTTTGTTAAGTTGGCGGGTGTAGTTGTACTTGTAACGCAATGAGTATTTTCACTGTTTCGCAGATAGCAGAAGTTGTATTGGGAAGTCTTTGCATTGGACTTGGAGTTGCCATATATGTCAACGCTTTGTCCACATATTCGCCTACCATATTTGAAGGGATTTGGTGCGGGTTTTGGGTAAGTTTTGAGCTCATTTAAATTGAAAATGTAATTTGATGTAATTTGAACCTGAAATTGAAATATTTCTGCTGTGACAGGTAATTCAATGGCTGGGTTCATGCTATATATTTACCTTCGTTATTTATTAAAAACAGTTTATTAAGAAATTAACGAAAAGCTATAGACAGTATCCAGTTTTCGAAACTTTGACTAATAGAACTATAATACTTATCGTAAATCGAATCTTTCATTTACGCCAAAGCGTGTAACGAGTTTGCGAGGTCTATCTCTATCCCTCAGACATCAAAGAATTAAAAAATTACAAAAAGTTTCGAAACAATTTGAAATCAAGTTTATTAAAATGAAAAATGTTGTGGTTAATGTCGCCATAAATTTTGTGCGAAAGCTTTTGCTTCTGTGTAATTATTTTATTATTATTCATTATTGTTAGGGTTATTCACTATACCCAATACCAGGGTGTCGAACCGAACCTGAACCCGAACCGTAAACCCGAATGAACCGTTTCATTTTGGTGAACCCAAACCGAACCTTAACTTGCAAAATTTTACTTCAGTGAACCTAAACCAAACCTGAACCCTCAAAATTGTTCTCAAGTGAACCCAAACCGAACCTGAACCCCTAACAAAAGTAAGAATATATTTTTCCATATCCGGATGCCGCTGGCGCTGGTACACGCACAATAAAAGCAGTGGTGATCATCAACAGGATCAGCAATTTCTCCTTTTTTTTTTCTGGACGAAACGAGTAAAGACAGTTAAATTTTAAGTCAATGAACCCGCACCGAACCTGAACCAATAATATTTTACTTGAGTGAACCTGAACCAAACCTGAACCTCGAAAATGGTGCTCAAGTGAACCCGAACCAAACCTGAACCGCTAAAATATTTTGAGCAGGAGCTAAACCTGAACCCGAACCGTTATTTGAAACGGTTCGACATCCTGCCCAATATCTCGATCTGCATTCTTCGTCCAGCATCCCTATCTACTTTCTGCACAACTGCGCTTTAAAGTCATTATTCAAACCTTTAAACTTGTAATCATGACATTGCACTCTACTAAATCTAACAAATCAATTTCAACTCAACAAGTTTTAAAACCTTGTGGTTTTATACGCGAAAGTTTAATCAACTTAAAACTAATTTGACACAATGCGTTTTAAATTTTAGCATATATGTTTCTTTTTACCTTTTTTTTTATCAGCAACATCGTGAAGAAGTATTTAGCTTATGAACTGAGACACTGACAGGCTTTTAAATCTTTCATTGTGGCAATTATGCTTTAACTTGGATTTTTTTTTTTTTTATTATCTTGAAGTAAAAGCGACCCTAAATTTTTATTATTGAAGGTGCAGCGACCATGCCTTTTAAGTATTGTTATTGCGTATACATAATTTTGTTTTTTTTTGCATGTATAACGTACATCGTTTTGTTGCTGTATCCTTTTTCTGGTGAATTGTTATTTGAAACTGTAACTTTTTTATGTTCTTGGAATTGCCAGAAATAAATGAATACTGCTACTACTACTAGTACGTACGAGTTAATTTGATTGGACTCGTAGCTGTAGTCCGAGCTATATTGACTTGGAAGACAAGACAAAATTCAATCCGAAACAGCATGTCTTAGGATGCTAACTATAAATTTGTTTGTGCCTCTAACACTCTGGATACTCTCTATAGCTTTATTATCATTAGCTTCATTAGCGTTTAGCAATTTCACTTTATTCAGTATTTGGAGTTCGGAAATTAGGTCAAATTCGGCACATAGGACGGAAAATCTTAACTTTTTAAACTTCAAAACACTGTTTAGTTCAATATTTATTATGTCGAATTTCGGCAACATCAACCAACATGTTAAATTTGATGCTCCATGATCCCCAACTTTGGAGTTGGATTTTGAAAGCGCATTTTCCCCCTTTCCCTTTCCTCGTGAAAATCGCTTTGATCAAACCATAGACTCTTTATTAGGTAGACTAGAAACAGATGCTCGGAGAAAAAGAGAAGAGCATTAAAGAAAAAAGTTTACTCCTCTTGCGGAGGATTTTTTTGCGGTCACGCGTACTCGATTGATTTATTTGGACTTATTTGTAGAACAAGTAAACCGTGAAGAAAAATGTCACGCTGATTGGACGAATCGGCGTATTCTAAAACAAATAAACCGTGGAGGTAAAAAGACAAAAGTGTCATTTCCCAGTCTACTAATAAAGAGTTAATGGTCAAATAGTCCCGAGTAAAACATAGTTAACAAATTCACGATGATGTCAGGCACACTCACGATTTCAAGCTAACTGAAAACTAAACTGTACTTTAGCAAGTAATGATATCACATCTGTCTTGTGCAGATATGGACTTTATACTAGAAGTGCTCAAGGGAATTAACACATTTGCTCCTGAAATAATGCACAATTGTGTAAGAATCGGTTACATTTTTTCAAGAGGTAAAGACTACAATGGAAAGAGAAACCAAGGCTCTATATAGGTGTTTCTAAAACACGTTCATGAAAATTTTGTGGATACAATAAAAAGTTTGTACAGCTGCTCTATACACGCTCATATTTTTAAAAAGTCACAAAATATTCACAAACGTGTTTTAAGAGGCACTAAAGAGCCTTGCATTCTCAATTCACCGCAATCTTACACTTGAAAAATTGTAACCAACGTTACTCAATATTGTGCATTGTTAGAAGTGCCAATGGTGACTGGCCAGTTGGTCGAGCGGTAACGCGTACTTTTCTGGGATTGTGGTTTAAATCTCGAGCTCGTCAAATTGAACTCAGTGTTTGCCAACGGTTCGCCACCGCTGTGACATTTTTTCAAGAGGAGCTGTGTTGCTCGCTCACACAATGACGCGGAGATTGGCCTCGCAAACTCGTTACACGCTTCGGCGCAATGCTGCAAGTATAACGAAAGCTTTGATTGAGAATACTGTAATCTTCTTGTCAAACTTTCGGTTTTGGAAACCATTTGCCTTAGAAAAAAATTAGCAATTTCTTGGCATTGCCCAACTACAACTACACCAATTTGAATAAAATATCATTTTGTAACAGTTAAATCACAACTTCATGAGTTCAACAATCTAGGTTTGAGTTTTTGATTCTCCACAAAAACAAAAACAAATTTTTTTCGATTTTCTCCCAGTACAAATTCAACATAATGCGCTAAATATCATTTTGCTCAATCTTTATAATTATTTGGTGAACTCTGTATTTACCGTTTCATGCAAATTTTTATCAACATTGTTTGCAGCGATAATTAATTTGTTTCGGTTTTAGATTGTCTTAGCAGGATCATTTGGAATTCCAAGTGGGACGACAAACGCTGCAAGATGTTTGGTGAGAAATTAAGTTTTGCATTGGTCAATTATTTGGAACAAATTTTTAATGAACTACCGTAAATAAAAACAATTTAGTCTTCTCTGAAAAGAATACGTTGAACACCAAATTCATGGCGTACAACACACAATCGCAGTTCATCATAAAATGCTTAATTTTGCGGTGAGAGTGTTTTGGCGCAAAATCAGCATTGATAAGCCTCTGACCCTTGACGACTCGCGTTGTAGACATGCTCAGATGGTAGAGTGTTGGCTTAAAGAATATGAAGATCGATAGACTGCTAGTTGTTGGTTCGATTGCCGAACAAGTAATCCGAATATTACCCTTACTTCTATTGCGCCAAGCTGTTTACTCGTCATGGTAGTCCAGTCAAACAAAATACTCGTCAATAAAAACGCTATGGTGTGGTTAAAAAAAACTCAAAATTTGCTTTGTACGCATGCTAAACTAATTTTTCAACTTCAAGAAAACCAGCCAACTTTCCTTTTGCAAGTAGAGCTACAATGTAGCAATTGTCCATCAGAAGCACATCAGTGTAGCAGAGCTGCTAACGGGCCGACTAATTCAGGCCCGATCCCGGCCCGAACCCGAAAACTAATTTGAAAGCCGAATCATGCCCGAAAAAACCCGAAAGTTAAGTCATGTCTGAAAAATTTAGCAATGTTGTAAAGTTATTTTGATTTTATATTTGTGCACCTAAGACAAAAAGTACGTCTCAGGCCCGAATTAAGCTCGAAGTTTTGGTCAACTTTGGGCGTGAACCCGACCCGAAAAGCCCCGGCCGACTTACAACTCTGCAGTGTAGAACAACGTAACAAGTTGTCAGATTCAACAGGCTAGACAGCGCTGTTTGAAGGTGATGAATCATCCAGTGTAGAATTATGTGCAAATAATAAAAGAATCTCTAAAACATATCTTCATCAAATTTCAGCATCTGTCATTTTCATCATTCAAAGGTAAAAAAAAAAACTCCTTAGCAATGCTGTTAGTTAAAACATTGTGTTTTCTGAAATGTTTTAAGGAATTTTTCACTCCAGTTTCAAAAGCATTTAAATGCAAGGCCTCAGCAATGCATTAGCGTTACAAAAAAAAAGATTTGCAAGTTAGGTAATATCCCAATGCGTGGGACATTAAATTTTAACTTCAACGCTGCTGAGAAATTTTTTTTTTAATTTTGAAAGGGAATATCTCAAAAACGATAGCTTGCAGAAAGTTGAAATTTGATAAATATGTTTTAGATGTTTCTTGATTTTTTGCGTAAAATTATATTCTTAGTTTGATGATTCACCCTCTAAGATTTTCGATTTTTTTCTAGTTTAATCAGTTAATATAGTTTTTATCAACTTTCAGAACTGTTGAGATAAAAATTCAAAACTAAAATCATACATAACAATATCCCAAAAGTCAGTAAATGATACTTTTCAGTCCTGCGTCTTAGGCTGCGTTTACACATAGCGGTTTTCGAGATCAGGAAAAAAAACTTCAGCATGCTCATGAGTAAACGAGTTTTTACATCGTGAAACCAGGTTTGGCACTTTTATTTTTCTAACGGTTATCAATCTTGGTCTTGCAATGCGAAGAGTCAAACCTCATCGTGTAAACGCTTTGACACGAAAACTTCGATCACATGATGTGTATTGTGTGGAATTAAGATAAGACGCAAAAATAGCTGCGGCATTCCAAATAGGCAAGAACTCTTTAGTTTTGTCTGAACTTCGGTTTTCAGTCATTCATCGCACTTATTTTAATGCGCTTCAGGTTTCAAAATTTTGAAAAAAAAACAGGTTTGAAAAAGTTTTCACTAATTTTGAACGTTCAGACATGCTCAAAGTTGTGTTCTTCGTCGCCAAAACCGCTATGCGTAAACGGATTTTTTTTGTCATGTGTAACCGCGGCAAGTTTGACAACCAGGAGCGAAACCTAGTTGTCA
>CAWYPQ010000085.1:0-17551 GCA_963965965.1 Trididemnum nubilum
GAATGACTATAAAATTTGTGTTCTATCTGTCCATAAAAGACCTATAGAATTTGACTTGATAGTGTTTAACTTCTTGCTCTGTATACAACAAGATGTACGTGTTTGTGAATCATTCTAATTGACTTAAACTGTGTGTATTATGGTGCCTTGTAATTGCACCATTTTCTAATGTAAATAGAACCAGAGGCGTAGCGAAAGGGGGGCAGTGGGGTACATATGTCCCCGGGCGCCGAGATACAGGGGCGCTAAAATGGAACTTGCAAAAATTTCACAAGGGTAAAAAAGCGGTCACAAGCAAGATTGCACCGGTGGCAGACATCGTCTGATAGTAGTAAACTGGTACTCACGGTACGCCTGCCATCCATACTGATACTGCAGTGTAAGATTCTACTCTGATATACTTCGTGTTAATTGGTATTAACGGTGCTGTGGCAGTTTAGCATTTAGTTCACTCAGTCATATACATCTAATACAGTGGTTTTTAACCTGGGCGCTGTTAACTTTTAGGGGGGGGGGGGGGGCGGAAATACTAAAGGGGCGCTATATTCAGAATGTGCAACGATATTTATCTCACTGCAAATTTACTTAGTAGTTCTGCTACATATATTTTAGCAGCTATTTCAAGGTCAATGTAATACTAGTCTACTACCCCTGTCGTGACTGCGTAGTGGATCTGATAGCCTATATAGTTACGTCATAATGCAAATTGTCTTGTCTGACGCTTAAAGTATTCGCGTTTAAAACGTCACCAGCTACACAGTCAGCTCTACTTCAGCATTAGCTAGTTTAGGATTAGATAGATTTTGTAGATTTGTACTATGTAATTGAGATATAATCTGCAGTTGAGTTGAGTTTATTTTATTGAATATTATATAACACACTTTTACTTTATTGCTAGTACAGTATTAATTGTAATTAGCCAAGTCGATACGCATTTTAAGACAAGAAATAGCATCATTAAAGGTATTACCCGTGTATAAGTCGACTCCGCAATTTGCGAATATTTTGGAATAATTACTAGTAACTTGAAGCACAAATCGGGTAGGTTATCGAACATTAAAACACGTGCAATAAATAATCATGCGTTTTCTATCTTGGTTGAAAAAAAAAGCAATTATTTTACATTGAAAATGCAAACCAAGTGTTCCATTGTCAATGCACAGACGTGATTTACCGTATCGAGTTGTATTAAAAAAAATTGTTCACTCTTAAATATTACATGTATATCAGTAATAATGATGTAATAAAGGAGTTTTCTTTCCATACCGCATTCAACTCAACTCAGCAGCAACATGTCAAAAAACATTACCCATTTATAAGTCGACCCCAGAAAATTTACCTTAAAATCAGGTCCCTGAAACTCGACTTATACACGGGTATATACGGTACTATATTTTGTATAGCTTTGCTTCTTCTTTAAGTAAAATGTTCCATTAAAATTTGAGTTGTTTTTCCATATACCGTACAATTAAATGTAATAAAAAATATGATTAAACGTGGAGGTAGGGGCGCCAATTTTATAGTTTGCCCCGGGCGCAAAATAGTCTGGCTACGCCTCTGAATAGAACCATTTTTTTGTTTGTTTGTAAATAAAAATTGTATTGTTTTCTCTTTGTATCCTAATCTTTCTGGTGTTATGCAACCTCGTTCTAATGTAAATATATGTATGAAACCTCGATCTGGGTTAGCATTAAATGCAAACTTTGTTTGGCCAAGATTTTCTAAATTCCTTCTCGTAACTTTTGTAATTTTATTCATAAGGGTAGTAGTAGACTTGATGACTACATTGGTCACTTCGCTTCTTCCCTATTGCCAGTAAATATTATCGTCAACATGCTTTGCTTTTGCTTTAATTGTGATTTTAAACTTCGCTGGCTTTGAAATAAATTACTACTACTACTACTACACACACACACACAAAAAGTTTAATCACATTAGAGCTTCTGAAATCACGCTGCATTGCAATGCGCGTGTGCAAAAAGTTATTATCGTTTTTTTCTTTGTGATATTATGTTGGGCATCATTGCGTTTGATTGCAAGAAAACTCGTCATATCAAATCAAACTAAAACTTATTTGCACGCACGGTTGCTGCAATGATGTGTAATCAGTATCACCATACTGGTGTCCAGATTTTTTGATCATTTACTGTATGTTGTGGTTGTCGTAAAAACGATCGACGCTCTTAACCGCTTGACCACTCTCTCGACTATATTTCTCCTTATTTTTGGCGTAGAGAAATGTAGGAAAATTTTTTTCATTTTTGTAAAGAAAAACTAAAAGTTTAGAATGGCAACATGGCAATCGAATAAAGCAAGTTTTGTAATTGGCGGGCAGCCTTGAAGGTACACAGCAGAGTAGCATTGTGCTTGAACATCGCTAATGATGGAAACCATAAAAACAGAGTATTATTGTTGTTGCTCAAATAGTTTTTAACCTGACAAAAATTGGCTGTTTCCAACTTACTAGAACCAGTGTTTACATGGTAGTCGTAAGCTAGTAGCGTAGCTAGGCTAGCCTACTTAAACAGTCCTAGGCTAGTACGGAATACAGAGGAACCATTTGCATTGATCAGTTGTTTTGCTGCAGTCTAAATTTTAGGCAGTGGATATTTTGCCGCTGGAGGCAAAATAGCCCCATGTTATTTTGCCATTTGGAGGCAAAATAGTCCTTACGGCTATTTTGCCGCAAGTGCCAAAATAGCCCTAAGCCTAATCCCTCAAACTCTAACCCTAATCAAACTCCAACCCTAATCCCAACTCTAACCCAAACAGAGGAAAAACACTATTTTGCCTCTGAAGGAAAAATAGCCACTTTCTAAATGTGTTTGGTAATTTTGAATTGCCATAAAGCCCTAGTTCTAAGCTGTTTAGCATACCGGTAATTTGTTGTGGTCAACATGCACAGAAGTCAAGAAAGCTATAGCTATTTAGAACATGATCTGGTGATTAATGGTTGTTTTTGTTTGATGTTTTACGGTAAGATTCTTAAATGAGGAAATGATTAAAATACAGTAAGTACCTACAGTAGTCATGGTAGGCATGATGTGCATGTGGCCTAGGCCTACATTGGTATCAAAAAAAAAATATTAATGGGTTTTTCATAAGTCTTAAACATAAAAAATAGGCTACTGTTGCCATATGCAACAACATCATGCATAAACCAAAAGTAATTTGACTGGCAAGACTGTTTGAGCATAAATCCTAGCATAGAGATTCAAATGAAATTTTGCAGCCAGTTTGTTTTCTGTTGGCTAGACAGTTACTGTAGTGAACTATTTTAACATACTGGTAGCTACAGGACCAGTAGATGCTGTATTTGGTTACTGTACATATTGCAAATGATGAGTGGCGATGTTAAATTTAGTTTGCTATTATGCCTAGTAATTTATTTGAATGTTTTACTCAACTGCACTCATGAAGTTGAAGTTGTTCAGTAACTTAAAGCAGAATAGCTACTGACTAGTAAGTGCTGTGTATGACTGTAGGCTGTGAGTATATTGTAGGCCTAATGCAAATAACATTGCTTGTATCTGTAGAGGGTCTGTGCTTGCACTAAACTTTAACATATTATTAAAATTTGCCGCTCTAAATCAACAAAAATTAAAAAATCTTTTCTCTGATTTTGCAAAGATGAGAGTAAACAACTTTTGTCTAACTGCTGAATTGGTTTCATAAGAAAAAACAAGTGAGCTACAGTATTTCAAAGTTCATTTAGTAAAGCCTGCTAGTGTTACCGTGTTTCCCCGATAATAAGACCTACCCGCAAAATAAGACCTAGCGTGATTTTTGAGGATGATTTTAATGTAAGCCCTACCCTTAAAATAAGCCCTAGTTGAGAGCGGCAGAAAGACGAAAGATATTACTTATGGCAAGTTATGGCAAGTGGCAGAAAGATAAACATGTTAATGGCATGTATGTACAATACATGTATACATACATTTTGATATACATGTTAATGGCAAGTAAATGTAGATCTTTTTTCGTAATTTCTGTTTATTTAAAATCTCGTAATTTTTACTTTGTAACTTCATTTTTTGATATGGGGGTATCAAAATGATACATCCCCCGAAAATAAGCCCTAGTGCCATATTTTGGAGTAAAAATGAATATAAGCCCTGTCTTATTTTCGGGGAAACACGGTAGCATTTGGCCCTACAAAATAAATCAAATTTGGAATTATTGTATTTGCAATTTATTTAAATGCGCTTGCAAATTTTACCTACTATACCTTTATAGAATAACTTTTTTTGGTTAAATGGGTATTCTTTTTATTAAATGGGTATTCTTTTTATTAAATGATAAAAACAGTTTTTGATTACTTGTTTAAAGCATATCAATTCAATAAGGCAGTGGTTTACAAAATTTTATGTGCATCAATGCATAATGAACTAGTTCAAGAGCAGCTAATATGAAATGAATTAAGATCACGTTTGTCTATGTTTACTGCTATTCAATGAATAATTAAGCCTAGTGCTTGTAAATTTATTAAAAAATAATTAAAGTTATTGTACTTTTGGCTCTAAGATTGAAAAATTACATATTAGGCTTAAGCATACATCAGCTTATGCCTATCTTACAGAGTCATTGATAATTCAGATTTGTAACCCTAATTTTCGTCACTGTAGTATAAAGGGTGGAGAATTTAGCAGCATTTTTGATTGGTGCTAACACTTTCATGCAAAATGTTTGGGGTACAAACTGTTAAACAAGGTTTTAATGGTGATAGATGAGTATTCTTCACACTGCAGTATCAAGCTAAACAGAAATTATTTGATCTCTCCAGAATTAATCATGTCTCCCTCACTCTGCCCTACCAAAAAGTATGTACATCTTGGCTGGTTCCATGCTTTCAAAAATGCATAAATTTTCTTCAGTTTTAAGTAAATATTTGCACGAATTCAGAATTTTTGCTATGTATGCCATGCATAGCAAAGTAGTTTGAATACTTCAATGGTTAAAAATAATGTGAAAAAAATTTAATGCCATTTTTTAGTAAATGATTTTATTTTGTGTTGCATTTCTTGTTAAATTTTTGAATTTGTTTAGTAGTAGTTTTTAATTGCTTCTAAGTCATAATTCTTACAGTATTAATTAGTTAGTAAGTGATAATTGATGCTATTATATTAAGGAAGTTTAAAAAAATATATGAATACAAAAAACGATGGATTGCTACAAAACGAAAACTTGATATTATGCATATTGAGAAACCGTCATCAAACTTGCAAATCGAAAACAAATTTTCTGATTGTGAGAGTAATGGCAACACTGTTTTTGTTTTGCAAGATCAACCTCATTGGTCTAATTTTGGTGGTGAACTTGTAATTCAGAATTATGTAATTTTTTTGGGATTAACATTCACTAGCAGTTGGGTTTAATCCATTTCAAACTTAATTACTGTGTCAAACACGGCTCATAACTGGAGTTACATACTTTTTGCATGGCCTGTTTTTATGTTTTTTTTTCTGAATTAGAAAGCATAGCGGTGCATAAATTGGCAGCTCGTTATATAATTGCTTATTAGTTGAATAATTTGGCAGCTCGTTATATAATTGCTTATTAGTTGAATAATTTGGCAGCCCGGTACATAATTGCTCAGAACTATCAAGGGCAATTATTGACAAGTGTTGTTTGTCAAGTTGACCCTGCTGGCCCGAAACGCTCCCGTATCAACTGGATGCAAAGTTAACAGTTTGTGAGCTTAAAAAATTTTGTGCATGTTATTCACATGAGCAGCTTGTGTGAACATGGGTACTGTGCAAACTGGCAGTATTCTGGATTGCATTTAAACTTACTGTATCTTTATCTAATGACTAAAAAGAGCATTTAGGTAGTAAACTTTTTCGCAGTTTTCTCTGATAAAATTCTGACAGATCTACGCCATATTTTTTTTTGATTTTGTCCACCACAATTTTTCGTGGTTGGCGCCGCTGTTACTGTCTATGTTTGATTATTTCTGGTAGGAATGTTGAAGCGATGATTTTTTTTTCCGCAGTTCCGTGGAGAACTTTTTTCTGGATTGAAACTGAAGCAAAAAGCGGCAGATATTTTTTTTGGTCCTGGACAACACTGAAACACAACAGTTTTTTTGGTCCTGGACAACATTGAAACATTAGCTCAACTTTGCGTGTTGTGTGTTTTGTCTCCAACTTTGAGTGTTGTGTGTATTGTCTTCAACTTTGTGTGTATTGTGTCAAGAAAGCAACCGCATTGCGGCAACTTTAGAAAGCACGTTCCCGCAACCCAACATTCGACAAATTGACGCCAGATGCGAAGCTCTGGCCACTTTTGAGCAAACCTTGCGTAGAAATCAGAGCTTACCCCAAAGGCCTAAAGTCAGTCAAACGTGGTCTACATTTATGCTGAAGACGTAATTTAGATGATTTAATTTTTGTCTAAAGGTGGTCTATTTTGCAAAACTGCGTATACGAGGTAGTTTAAAAGACGTCTTCGCAAAGAAGTCGAATATACGGTAGCTCTTAAATCTTGACACGCTGTTTGATTTTGCGCATATTCAACGTCTTTGTAAAGACGTTTATTCAACTTTGTGCATTTTGCAAAACAGACAACATTTAGACCAATTTCCGTTTTAGACGTCGTGTAGACGTTTTGTGCCCACTGAGTACCGATTTAGACAAGCTCATATTTTTCTTCCCCAGTTCAGGAGCGCAAAGCCAGCCGCATCCAAATCAAAATCAACTTTTTTCAGAATTTTTGCAGCTTCCTTTTCCTCTTGTGATCAATAATACGTACTTTGAATTTAGCGGAAAGTAATGCATTTATATCGCGCAGCTTAGCTAATAAATTTCGCTATTTTCTGATCGCACATAATTTTGTCGGTGCTTCCACAGTAAATTTTATTTGTGTTTCAAAGTTTCATTTAAGCAGGGAAAGCAGCACAGCCTAATTTACAAGTGAATTTGCTTTGTTAAGCTTAGTAAGAAGAAGGGACTTCGATTGTCCTATTTTAAAATCGTAGCAGTTTTTGCTTCGCCATACTCTGTAAGACGCAGTGAACTCGATTGACCTATTTTCGAATCGTTGCATTTTTTTGCTGAGTCATGCGCTTGCTCGAAAGCAAAATAGCTCTCTATCGCCTTTTTGCCGCTAAACGTTGCTTTTGTACTATGAAATATTTGTTTTGGTTATTTTTCTTTTTTGCATCAACTTTGAACTCTTACAGCAGCCATCACACTGCGTCCTCTGCCCCACAAAGCAACACATAAAAACTGTCGGGTGCCAAAAGCGGAAAATGTCGTTTTTCCAGGCGAGCACTGATTGTCGACAATAATCCTTCAGACCTTTTTCAGCGGCTATAATTACTCGTGTAACGTTTGCTTCCACAGCAACTTTCTTCATTTCATCGCTGACGATCACGCGGGTCATGATCTGCCACTAATTGGCTCCTCTGCTGTAATCCACAATCTGCATGCTCTGACGTCATCATTCGCCTCACAGTAAGTTTACCACGACTAAGTATAGACCCAGCATGACTGTACCAGAGTGAAAAGAAAAGCGACAACCAGCACTTGTGCTAACAAAGGATCACCATGGAACGACCCAGAGTCACTTTCCTTGCGCATTGCTACATGTTTTCTGTTTGTAACAGGGTTTTGTGTACGATCTGCATTGTTTTATATTGTTTTCCAGCAGCTGACACCGAAAATTCTTTTACAACAGTGATACGGAGTTTGCGGATTTCGAGACTGAGGGAAGCAAATTCAAGAAAACCCTGTCAAATGTGTTTATACGCCTAATTAGTTCAATTACTGATCCTTCCTAAACACTGTTTTAATACTGTTATATCGAAGTCGTTGTATCATTTTTATCTATGTTTTGAACAATATTTTAACTGCCTTTGTCCGAAAACATATAGTTCCATCACTAATTTGGTTGCAAGCCCCGAAACCCGCCAGCGCTACCTTATGTATAATCATAGTTCATATTTTTGTGTGACATTTTCATATAATTGTTAATAAATTTTTCATATTGTTATTATTATTATTACATCTAAGTGTATTACCGTATTTCTTATTAAAGGCGGTGAATCATCCAGCCAATTCCCGCTGTTTACCATAGCTAAAATTGAACTATAATTATGATATTTTTTGTTTTGATTTTGAGACTGCGGGTTGCAAAGGTACTCAACAAATACAAAAAAATATCCACCCAAAAAGTTTTTTGGAAACTCTGAGTTTTGTTCTTCCCGCCAAAATCACAGTTCTCTAAACTATTAGGCCTACGGTGGTTTTGGTGGGAAGAGCAAAACTCAGAGTTTCCAAAAACTTTTTGGGGGGGATATCTTTTTGCATTCGTTGAATATCTTTGCAACCGCAGTCCCAAAATTAAAACAAGAAATATCAAAAATTATAGTGTAATTTTAGCTATTGTAAACCACCGGAATTAGCTAGATGATTCACCGCCTTTAAGCACCCCTCTTTTACATAAATAAACGATAATAATCCAGATGGTCATTATGCTTCATCACAATGATCTAATATTTTAGGTTATTGTGACGCGATCAACAAGAAGTTGACTTTGTTTGAGCGACTCTGGTCCAGCGCGGGGCGGATTCACAATCTTGCTCTCTTCTTCGTTCAAGACTGGTTAAAAGCGTGAGTGTGTCTCCGATGTGCATGGGTCTCCGCTGTGCAACAGGGTGTTACGAAACCGCTGTGTAACAAAGTGTTACAACCCCGTGGGTAGCCCTGCGGTTCTTCACAGCAAATTCTTAATTCTGCCAATCCAAAGAAGACCACAACCACAATCTGTCGATTTGATGAATGTATTCAGGTGTGGTGTGAAATAACATCAGGGCAACTTATACAAATGGAGCAGATTTTTACAAAAATTTATCCCGGCAGACTTCCAAGATAAAGGTATCAACGTTCAAAAATACAATGAGACGCACAGTTCAGCACCAGTACTTAATTTCTAAAATTTTGCATGGGAGACGCTTTTTCAGCGTTGACTGAACCTTAGTGAAGAACAAGCACGTAGCCAGGATTTTTTGGGAATGTGTTCCATAAACGAACTTGTCCCAAATTTTCATTATTCCTGAATTGGATGTGTAGGCGAATTTTCAATGAAAATCAGGTGATCTCCAAAAAAAATTCGCTGAAATCCGAAGGCTTTTTCTGGCCGAAATCAGAAATTTAAACGGTTTTTCCGGCCAAAAACAGGTGATCTCCAAAAAAAAAAGGTCTTCGCCGAAATCCGAAGGCTTTTTCTGGCTGAAATCAGAAATTTTAACGGTTTTTCCGGCCAAAAAGAGTAACTTTTTCCTCCCATAAACCAGCACTCAAATCTCGATGGGGGGACGCCTAAATCTCAATGGGGGAAAGTGTCGCCCCCCCCCCGTTCCCCCTACAATTTAAGTACTGTTCAGCACTAAACCAAAAAGAAAACAATGAGCCCAAGTTTATACTGTAGTGAAACGTGTAAAAACAAGAAAAAAGACCATCGCGTAATAATAATCACGAAAAATACTACAACAAGAAGTGAATAATCAAACTCTCGAAATTGGCATTTTTGTAAATTAAGACTAAGGACAAACGCGTTGAGAAAGATGCTTGTCATATAACTAAACCAGACACTTTTGACAATGTGATTCTGGGGCGCAGGGGTCGGCAAACCTATTTTTTGCTTGCAACAATGTACGAGTTTTTGATCGTACATTTTTGCTCATAATCTGAACATGATCGTGAATTGTTGCAACCTTCTCAAACGTTATTGTGTATTTTCGCCATGAAAGAAGGCCAGCTCTAATAACGCATGGTATTCCACGTAATAAGGCCAAAATCCAGCCTCAAAATTATTACAATTTTTTCAACAGGTCAAGCGTTGGTTTAAGTCATAAAATTACAAAAAACCACGATGAATAAAAATCAGCATTTGTATTTTTTGGCTAACGTGTAAAGCTACACCCTCCTTTACTGCCTTTAAAGCGGCTTAAACAAGCGACAATGAATTTACGTCACTTTATTTTCTATAACAGTTAAAAACAGTTGCAGCTGAAAATTGAGAAAGAGCTGCCTTAACTCAAAGTTTGTAGGTTTTCAAAAAAAAACAAAAAAAAACAGTGCAGCACTGCTGGTTATCCAGTTATCGACGATCTCCAATTAGAAATGCTGCTATGTTTTATTTTCCAACTTTCTGTGCTACTTAAAAACTGACATAATAAAGAATTGTACATAAAAAATATTTTGATCAAAAATGCAAAATTTAGTGAAGCCCTGAATTTGAAGGCAAATGACGTCACTCAAAAAAGCGTTATTTTATAAATTTATGAATTTGTTTCACAAACCCGAAGAGAGAACTTAAAAAAAAACAACGTTGGAACATCTCATTTGGCAGTACGGTACTGTACGTAAGTACGGTACAACACGCCTCAATTTTTGCTAAAAAGTACTGTACGCGCTTTCTGTGAAGCGTAACGACGTTTGCAACTCGCTGACGACGCTACGTACCGTACTTGTGTTAGCACAATGCATTGCTATGCGTCTTTACAACTCCAAACTTCACAAAACTGGTATTCATGAATTACATTTTTTAAAGCAGTTACATATGCAGTTAATCTT
Source organism: Trididemnum nubilum (assembly GCA_963965965.1). Lineage (NCBI taxonomy): Eukaryota > Metazoa > Chordata > Ascidiacea > Aplousobranchia > Didemnidae > Trididemnum > Trididemnum nubilum. The sequence continues at coordinate 10,578 of CAWYPQ010000085.1, forward strand.
TTTTTTAAAGCTCGGAAAACTAGAACTTCGGAAAAACCTTAACATTTTAACCTTCGTTCAGTTCCTCTTAAGTGCGGTACATTTGAGCTTGAATTGACCTACGTACCGTACCGTTTAAGTACGGTGCGCTTAGACATAGGCGTAGCCAGAGGGGGGGTCTAGCTCCCCCCCCCCCCCCAATTAAAAAAACATCAAGATAAAACTTATGACTACCAGGGATGTGGAAGTGGCAATTTTTGAATCGCTTCCACCCTTAGCGCTTCCGCTTCCACCACTTGATGACGTAATTTTTTAAAATTTTTTGATCTTAAAATTTCTGGGCAAAAATTTTCTCCAAATAAGTCAAGATAAAACTCATTGTTATCATCATCTCAAAAGCATCATATAAAACCAAATTAATGATTATATTCAGTGGTTTGTCATCGCAGGGATTTGCGCTTGGGCGTAACTAGGAATTTCGATTAGGAGCGGCCCTAAAGCAAAAAGTCCAATCGCATGATCGTTATGTTTCAGCTGATGCAAATTTCTCTGAACGTTCACCCAGAAACCAATTAAAAACTGTGAGCGATTATTTGGGGTCTGGAGACATATTTCCAAGCGCTCGGAAAAATAACATTTCAATTGCATCCGCCCTCTTAAGCTCAAATCCTTGCTTGGCTATAAATAGGAAACCCTGGGGCAAAGCTTCCACATTTGCAGAATTTTGTTTGTTTGTTTTAATAACGTGTTTGTGCCGGTGGTTGGTTCCAAAGTTTTGTCAGCAACGTGTATTTTTAGGAGAGCGAAATAAATAAAACATTGCAAGAATTATGACGTCATACACACATAGGCCTACCATATTAGAATAATTCTTGAAGAAAACAGTACTTTGCAATAATTAAGACAAGCATTATAACATTATGTTTAAAAGTCATACAATTTTAAACTTTGTTTCAGAGACGTTATGATGCTCTCTTCTGTTTGCCTTTCAAGAATATATTATCGCAGAGAAAGAAATTAAAATGCCGGAGCTAGAAACTTTGTCTGTGTTGATGAATTTACCGCGTTATACGAGCTTGGCCCAGATTTTTAAAAATGGGCAAAGCCCTACTTAAAAATATTTTTGAAGAAGTCTTTAAATTTTGGGACTAAAATAAAAAAAATTTTGACCACTTTCTTATAACTTTAAAAATGAGTTGGTTAGCTAGCTCCTTTGTTCATCTTTAAGTTGGTAGGAGAGAGGGCTGTTCAGATCTAATTCAACCATAAGCCTTTAAAAATGTTTCTTTGCAAATGATGATCGATAAAACATTCACTTTTTATTGTGTATTTTACAAAAACTTGCACCACATTCAAGTTTTATGACATTCGATATGAATGGCCAAAGTGGAAGCGGTACCCTTTTACCGCTTCCAGCTTCCGCGAAAACTTTCCGCTTCCACATCTCCAATGACAACATAGCCTAGCAATGTTAAGTTGCAGTTCTTTTTTTTTCAGTAATTACGCACATAACAGTATTTAACAACAATATTAATGACAACGTGGGAGCCACGGGGCCCCTAACTAACAACCAGGGGACCCAGGGGCCCTAACTAACGACCAGGGGACCCCGGGGATCCTAACCGACAATCAGGGGGCCCCTAAATGACAATCAGGGGCCCCTAACTGACAATCAGGGGGTCCCGGAGCCCTTAACTGACAACCAGGGGGCCCCAGGGCCCCTAAATAGCAACCAGGGGCCCTGGAGCATCTAACCGGCAACCAGGGGGCCCCTAAATGACAATCAGGGGCCCATAACTGACAACCAGGGGGCCCCGGAGCCCTTAACTGACAACCAGGGGGCCCCTAACTGACGACCAAGGGTCCTGGGCCAGGGGCTCTTTAATTCAAGTTTTTAACAATTTATATGCAAAACCTGTGAGAAATCTAAGAGTTTGGTCCTAAAAGTTGCAACCCCAGGCCCTCGTTTAACGTTATTATGAACTTTATGACATAACACAGGCGGTAATGCAAACCCCCCAATTGAAATACTACCAATGATAAATATGATAAGAGCATAGCCTGTATGTTGTCCTTGTCCAGCAGTGCAGTTTCTTTGATTTAGGATTTAAGTAATAATGATAATACGTAATAATAACAAATAAAAATACGTAATAATACAAAAGTAAGTAATAATAATGACGACCATGGGTCCACGTCATATAATAATATCATGCATTTCTTGGAGGTTTCAAAATACTGTCAAGTGTCTTGACTCGAGTCCTCCGCGTTTTGGAAAATAAGTTATTTTAATTTTGCTTTAAAAGCTTTTTTTGTGAAAGAACTTAAGGCGCGATCTTATCTCAAAATCATAGGCGTAGCCAAGGGGTGGCCCATTAGGGGCCCCGGGCCCCCTCAATTGAAATGCCACCAATGACAAAAATTTGACAAAAAAGCATTGTTTCTTCATTTTCAGTTTCTTTTAGCATCTTTGCGCACAACAGTACACACCTAGAACAGTAATTAACAATAAATAATATTGACGACCAGGGGGCCCGGCGCACCCCCTTAATCCAATTTTTTTCAACCAATTCAAACGTTTAACCAGGGTGAAATCAAGAGTTTTTGTCCTAAAAATTGCTGCCTCAGGCCCTCATCTAAACCTTTTATGAACGTAATGCAATAACCAGCACCGTATTTGTCATATGGCGCAGTGCCAGGGCCCCGCGCTCAGATAGTACGACTTTTTTTGGTCTTCACTTATATTTGGTAGGAAGATGTTGCAGAAATCCCCTAAGTTCCAGGGTCCCCGCGCAATGTAAATCCGGCCCGGTAATAACATGTTTAGTACGCGTAATCGTCTATTGTACCATTTTTCAATAACGATTCACTTCCACCTCGCCAGTTTTTAAGCACAAAATACTTTAAAAAAAATAACTTGGGAAAATGCTCATTGAACAAATTATTGAATTTTAATGGAGTGGGCCTGGGTTCCCTAGCCGTACATGTACTCATATAACCAGTGATGGGCACAGCGGCGCTGCTAGCGCCGCTACTTTTTCGGTAGCGATAGCGGCAGCGCCCCTGCTTTTTTTTTGTCGCCAGCGACAGCGCTTTTTTTAGCCGAAAAAGCGACAGCGCTTCAGCGCCCTATTTTTAGCAAATATTCTGCCCCTGCCGCTACTCCTAATAAACTCCTTCCAAGACTTTTGTGATTCACATTTTCACACGTTACCGTTTGTAGTCTTTACTTTCCGCTTGTTTTCACTCTGCTCGTGTTTCCACGTTATTTCAGTTTTGTGGAACATACAAGACCTTTGTGACGTTTTGTCGTTGCTCGTATATGTATAGAAGAGTTTTATCGAACGTGGTCCTATTTTTTCCGAACCAAAATTGAAGGAATAATATGTGGTTTGGTAGCGGGCCAATTTGAACTGATAAAACCGATTTCAATAAAACCGATTTTGAGCAGTATCTCTTCAACGAAAATGCGATAATCACAGTTCGATAAATTGCTAAAAATTTGCAGATAGCAAAGACGGTTTTTCGCGATATTTCCTCAAAATGCTAGCATTTAGTACAACAAATGAAGATGATTTGTTGGTTGTCTGGTCGCAGACCACAGTGTAGTTCGTGCACTGCAAGTAGAGCAGTACAGTAGTAGGCGTGGAGCCCGAGTAGCGTACGTGTTTCGAGGGGGCACAAAAACTTTTGGGGGACGCTTACACAGCCGAGACCAGACGGTTTCGGATTGCCTCAGCAATCTGGTGAATATTTTGCTCCAAATCCTATGTCATCCTCCTTTGGTGTAGATTTTGCCATCAAATTTGGAGGTGAAAACCAAAAAAATAAAAAAAGGTTTTTATGGCAAAAGCAAAAATTTTAAGCTACTTGATTACGTTCACTCGATCTGTCATGCCGTTTTAAAGAAAAAAAGCGTTTGCGGTGACTTGTTTTTGGGCAAAAGTTTGCTGGTCCTCTTGTGCTTAGTAGAAGAGTTTACTTTTCATTGGAGGGCACAAGCAGTGATGTGGGGAGGCACAGCCCGAAATGCCTCCCGTGCATAGGCGTAGCCAGGATTTTTGATTGGGGGAGGGCCAAACCAAAAATGACGTGTAATGACGTCATCAGAAATTTTCGAAAGAGGAACTTTTGTAGGACAAAAAAATCGTAGAATGGATGATCAGAAACCGTGGCCTGGTTTGGCATTTAACCAAGAGTTTTCTAAAAAGAGAAGCTTAAACCAAAAGTTAAAAATTAAAATATCTAAATTGGGAGACGTGTGTAAGCAAAGTAGTTTAACTCAAACGTATAGCAGATGGAGGTTCCATCTCTGCTGTGTCTGACCGAACGGTGTCATCACATGTCTTGGCCATGGTTGGAGTTCCTCTTCTCATCAAAAGCATTACCGCCTCTACTTGGAGAGGATTTACCAATTTGTAAACACTTCTAAATGAAGCTGTTATTAAATTTTTCAAACACAGCAGATATTCCTTTGAATATTTTAGTTGCTTTGCATTGTTGCACTTTCTAACCTCAAAAATTAATCGCTGATCTTTGTTTAACATACTTGGAATAAATTCCAAGGCTTTTCGAGATCAAGTATTTGGGAAAATTGGTAAAAAAACATGAAGCAGCAATCAAAACACAGACTACATAAAATTTACCACCAGAATTGCTTAATTAAATCAAATCAACTTTTTCTCTACACTCGTTGTACTACGCCAAAGCGTGTAACGAGTTTGCGGAGCCCACTTTCGTGTCATTGCGCCCGGGCAACGCAGCTTTGAACTTTTAAAAAAATGACGCAGCGGTGGCGAGCCGTTGGCAACACTGTGTCCGATTTGACCGGCCCGAGATTTGAACCCCAGACCTCCCGCTCCAGAGACGAACGCGTTACCGCTCGACCAACTGGCCGGTAACAAGAGTATTGCTTCTTGAAACAGTTCGACTTCGCAATTGCCTTCCGATTTAACAAAACTCTGTTAACGGAGTCACAATCAATCTTTATCTTCAATGTCTTTTATTCATTTAATGTTGAAACAAGTCAAATTTGCGACTCCGCCTCACTCCGTTGACGAATAAAAATAATCATGGATGTTTAAAACACGTTCCAAGTTTTCCACTTGAGAAGTGCGCGGTTGCCTCCTCCTCCCACACCATCGATTCCACAGCCGTGTACGACCAAGACTCACTTTTGTCAAATATTTGAGTTCAAACTAAAAACAATGCCAAGCTCTATAAAAAACAATTAAGAACATGAGCCGGTCGCAGGATTAAGTTTTTAAGAAATCAGCAGTTTTGCTTTCTACTTTGCGATTGTTGATTTGTCAACTTCACGAGTCGTGATCTGAAACAAAAGACAACTTTTAAGGCGGCTTTTATCGATCACGCGTATTTGCGCGCAGAACTACGTTTGTCATTGGATTGCATGCATTTTGCCTTTTGTCGTTTTTTGCAATTTACATTGAAAAAGATATGACGCTTGTTTTTGCTGGTAAATACACGTAATTTATTTATGAGCCTATGGGGCGCCGTTTGTGTACCCTAATTTGTGCAATGATTTTTTGCATATTTAATTAAATAGTCGTTTTAATTAAATGTACAAAACTATATTGTCAAAGTCGAAATAAATAGTCAAAAAAACTGCGCAAAATAAACCGTTGCAAAAATAAATAGTCAACAAACTGCGCAAAGTAGACTGTTGCAAAAATAAATAGTCAAAAACACTGCGCACAAAATAAAGCGTTGCAAAAATGTGCTGCTAACTTTTTTGTATATTTGGCAGTGGAGCATGACGAAGCGCTCTCGGCTGCTCTTGGAACGAGATTAAAGAGCAGCCAAGAGCGCATTAAAGAGCAGCCGAGAGCGCTTTGTCACGCTCCACTACCAAATGTACAAAAAAGTCTACAGCACATTTTTGCAACGCTTTATTTTGTGCGCAGTTTTTTTGACTATTTATTTTGATTGTGACCATATATTTTTGTACATTTAATTAAAATGACTATTTAATTAAATATGCAAAAAAATATTACTCAAATTAGAGTACACAAACGGCGCTCCATACCAGCCGCTTAACCACCTAGCAACAATAAATTTATGTCACTTTATTTTATAAAAAAGCTAAAAACAGATGCGGTTGAAAATTGAAAAAGAGCTGCCTTAACTCAAAATTTATTAGTTTTCATAAAAATTAAAAAAAAAACAGTGCAACACTGTTGGTTATCCAGTTTCCGTCCACCTGACGAGCACTGAGCAGTCCAATGACACTCTACAACACTGCGTTTGACTAGTTTTGCAATCAACAATCTCCGATTAAAAGTGCTGCTATTTTTAGTTTTTGAACTTTCTATGTTACTTAAAAACTGAATTAATCAAGATTTGTGCGTCAGAAATATTTTGAACAAAAATGCAAAATTTAGTGAAGCCCTAAATGTGAGGGCAACTGACGTCCCTTAAAAAAGCGTTAATTTATACATTTATGATTTTTTTTACAAACTCGAAATGAAACATCCCGCATGGCGGTTCGGTACTGTACGTAATTATGGTACGGTACGCCGCAATTGTTGCTAAAAAGTACGGTACGCTTGTACGGTACGCGCTTTTTGTGAAGCTTAACGACGTTTGCAACTCGCTGCTACGTACCATACTTGTGTTAGTACAATGCATTATTACGCTTCAGTAAATTATTTATGCCACGTGTTCTGAGTTCTGATTATTTGTTCTCCTCCATTTTCTTCCTCATAAATTAAGGCCAAAAGGCGTCGCATGAGTTAAGCAAATCCAAACTTGGCAAAACTGATATTCATGAATTACATTTTAGAATATATTATGCAGTTAAACTTTTTTTAAAGCTTGATAAACTACAAGTTCGGAAAAACCTTAGCAATTTTTTACCTTCGTACTGCTCCTCTCAAGTGCGGTTTATTTGAGCTTTGGTTAACCGACGAATTGTATCGTTTAAGTACGGTAAGTTTCAAGCGTACTACCGGACGAAAAGTTTGTAGGTACGATAC